>VNKC01000856.1:40931-109828 GCA_008042775.1 Drosophila pectinifera
CGGCCCGCACCACCTTCCTGCCCAGCTCCGGCCTGGAGACCACCACCAGCCTGTACCTGAGCGACGACGACGAGGACCAGGTGGCCAAGTCCAGCATCCACACGAGTCGCTTCAACCAGATACCCGACCAGGTGCGTTCCCGCGAGGACTACGAGCTGCCATCGTTGCCAGCAGCAGCAGGAGCAGCAGCAGCATCGCCGCTGCCCACCACTTCCGCCAGCCCCACAAATGCCACCCAGGCTCCACAGGCTCCACTTCTGCCAGGCATCAGCCAAGGGATCCGTAAGCTTCCCAGGATATTAATACCCAAGTTGCGTCGTCCTTTAAGTAAATATTTGGTGCTTGCAGGTCGCCAGCTGATACCGCGTCCCCGTCGACCGCAGTCCACCGCAGCGCCGCCCGCGACGCCCTCCACAGTCTGGTCCTCATCCACGCTGGCAGGACACTCGGCTCCCCCGCTGTCCCGTCGCCAGCAGAGTCGTCGGCGGCCGCACAAGTACATCGAGGTGTACAGTCGTCCGCCCAGCAAGACCGCCGTGCTCACCGCTACCGCGAGTAGCCAGCTCCTGGACGAGGGATTCCCAGGGGGACTGGGACAGGGACAGGTGAATCAGGTGGCACAGCGGCGGCGTGGGGGACCGGCGAGGAGCGATCCCAAGGTCATCGTCCATGGACGGGGCATCATCGAGTGCCGGGCGCAGGGTAACTTCCCACATCCGCTCAACTGCCGGAAGTTCATATCCTGCGCCCGCTTCGAGGAGACCGGCGGGATCGTGGGATGGGAATACACCTGCCCCAAGGGACTCACCTACGACGGAGTCGGCGGCATGTGCACCTGGTCGCCCTCGGATCAGCCCTGCCGGGACTAGACTGATAAATCCATGAACCCATGAACCCCTTACCACTTCCATTACCATGATTACTATACATTACCATTACCCTGATCCTGACCATTGCCCTGACCATTCTCATACCATGTTGTAAATGTTTTTTTTTCCAACTTGTGATTAGTTCCCGCTGAGGTGGAGTCCGACGAGGAGGATGTGGATTGACGGATGGAGCAAAGTTGAAATTCTACGTTAATTACTCTTATTTAAGCCTAGTGATATCTCAACATAATTTTTTTGCGCCTGCCAACTCAGCGAGTAAGCGAAACATTGTCTCCGTAATCTGTAGTTCATCGTTGCCCCACTTCCATATATATACCGCCATATATATATGCGCTGGTTCGGCCGATGCCTGTATGCTATATACCACATAATGGATAATATGCTTTCTTTATCAAATAAACATATTGTGTAATCCAAAATACTCTTTGGCTCTTTCTTGCTTGGAAATAATTATCATATTTCAGATAATTACAATTAAATGGTTCTAAATGTAAATATCATCCTTAACTTCTATTATCTAGAATTATGCATATTTGCACTACTTCATGGTATCTATAGTTAATAGTTTTCTGAGTTCTCGAGATATATTATAGGTTATATAAATTATTTTAAATCAAAACTACAAGGTGACAACATTCTCTATTGTAATTTTTTAGTTCTTGAGATAGATATAGGTTATAGCTATAATATAGGTTATAGAATGTATTTTTAATGGATATTACAACAAGCTAGAAACATTATCTTCTTTATTTTTTGAGTTCTCAATATATAATATAGGTTATAGAATTTATTTTAAATGGAAATTACAAGGTAACAACATCCTCTACTATAATGTTTGAGTTCTTGAGATAGATATAGGTTATAGCTATAATATAGGTTATAGAATGTATTTTTAATGGTTATTACAACAAGCTGACAACATTCTCATCTGTTTTTTTGTGTTCTTGAGATATAATATACCTTATAGAATTTATTTTTATATGCATATAAGTTCATTAAGTTCTCTTATCTCCTTTCCACCTCGCATATTTAATGAGTCTCTCGTTCTGTATGAAAACCCTTATCATCGATCTGTAAATATATAATCTGTACTATCTGTACCATTATATAGACAGCTGCAATTCAAACTAAGCTGTAATGGGAATCAAACATAATTTAGTTTGGATGCTTAACTTGACTTAAACTTGATATATAGATTATATTTTTTTATAATTAATAGAAATCCGATCAGACCTTTAAAACAGACATTATTACTTTATATTTTGTAAAATTTCCAGGTAACTAATCCGTAAAAGAAGCTTTGCTAAGAGGACAGCCAAGTTCTTATAGATTCTCCATATATTTCCTCTTCCATTAAATGTTATTATGCAGACACTTAATCTGATATAGTTTGTTGCATTAAAATATAATGAAATAAAGCACAGTTTTAATAAAATTCCAACTAAATCAGCGTAACAAGAAGCTGAAGCTATTTCAGATATAAGTTTAAAGTTTCCATTTAAGTCACAACTCCTCAGAAATCATTTAAAATATGCAATGTTTTTTTATTGTTCCATAAAAAACGAAGCGTAATCTAGGGATTGTGGATGGGAAAAGAGTGAGCGAAGGAGTCCTCGCTCGACCATGATGATGCTATGGGCTGTTTGGAGTCGCTCGCATGAGGGGTGTGCGATCTGGGGTCGTCTGTGGTCGCCTCTGGAGCCCTGCTCCTTTGGAGAAGGAGGACCTACTGGCGGCGGGAGCCGGACTGGCGCCACGGCTGATGGGCGGCATGGTAGCCGGCCTGGGTCTGGGCGGGGGTGCTGCGGCCGAAGGGGCTCTTCGAGTTCACCTGGAGCATGTAGTCACCCTCCAGATCGAAGTCGGTGGCGATGCCCATGTAGGCCCGCTTGCCATAGCCCTTGTTCTGCTTGTACTCCTGGTAGGAGCTGGCGGCCACGGCGGGGAAGTTGCGCTCGTTGCCGGGACGGACAGACTCGGCGAAGTAGCGGGTGGCCCGCATGGAGGCCTCCACGACGTTGTCGGCACCGGGAACACCGGTCGAGGGTCCATTGGGATAGAAGTCGACGTTGGCGAGGCGCTGGCTAGTGCCCATGCCGTAGGCGGAGGTGTGGATGGCATCGACGAAGTCGGCATCGCCTCGGGCCAGGCCGGTCAGCTGCTCCTCGGGCTTGCCGTAGATCTTGGAGGGGTCCAGGGCAGTGATGCGGCGCAGCTTGTGTCCGGTCTGGCGGGTGAACTGGCGGCCAGCAACACCGGCCACATGGGCGGCGGGTCCGGAGCCGATCAGATGGATGATCTCCTGGGGCACATTGACGGTGTTGGTCAGCTCCACAAGGCGGTTGCCAATGATCTCGCCCATCCGCTGGATGTTCAGGGTGGCGAACTGCTCGAAGCTATCGAGGGCATCGCCCAGCTGGATGACGATCAGGTCTCCGGTCTTGGTATCCTCCTTGTCATCGCCCTGGCGGCGTCGCTGCTGCTGGCGGGTCTGCTGCTCCTCGCTGCTGCCACGCTGGCGCTGCTCGTCGCTGTCGGAGTCGGTGTTGGGGTAGGGCTGGAGGTTGTAGCGCTCCTGGTAGGCCTGGATCAGCTTGCGGGTGGCCTTCTGCACCTGGGCGGTGTCCTGGGACAGGCCCTGGATGAAGATGGTCACCTCATCGTCGCCGAAACGCTGCTGACGCTGCACGGTCTGGACGAGGGTGTTCAGGTTGAAGTCGATCTTCTGGCCGCGCTCGCCGACAATGAAGCCCTTCACCTGGCTGGGCTCCGGGGTGAAGTCGGGCTTGAACACGTGGTTGAACTGGGACAGGTGGTCTGGCGAACATTACACAAGGAGTGTGAGTATGAAGAGTGGTTAGTCCCGGCTAGTACTTACAGAGTTTGTCCAGCAGATTGGCGCCCTCCTCGAGGCTCATCTCCTGCAGCTTCTTCAGGTTGACCTGCTTCAGCGAGGGCAGCTCCTCGATCTCCCGGGGGCTAACCCAGTTGCTGGGCTGCTCCACGCTGTCCAGCGAGTTGGAGCCACGACGGCGACTGCCGGCCTGGGGATTGGCAACGGTGGCCGCCAGGAGGCAGGCCAGCACGCAGAGGGTGCGCAGGGGGTTCATGGTGGAGTTCCGGGTGGTGGTGGTGGTGGTTGGTTCCTGGTTCGACTACTTCAGACACCGTACCAAGTTGTACTGCATGTCGTTTGCCGCCAGTCCCGGGACTTATATACCCGCCGATCGGCCAATCAGCCAATCGGGGATCCGAGTCAGCGGATTTTGCACGCGCCGGGTCCGGCGGAAGCTATTGATTCAGCTCTCCTCTTCCCTCTCCCAGATCAGCATTAATGCCTTTCGCCGTGTCAGTGCTTTTCCCGGACTTCTTGATGAGTTCTCTCGATTTTTTCAGCCTCCACTATATGTATTTATATTAATTAGTAATTTATAATAATTGGAAATTGGGCAATAACTTCTTTTTCAGCACTTACATAATTGGGTAGGGGGGTTGGAGTTGAAGGGGGCTTGGGGGTGAAGCACGTAATAACCTCATGATAAGTTCAAGCTTTTGATGACATCCAATTTATTTCTCTCGATTTCATAATAAATAAATATTTACGTGCTTCTTTTGGTTGAAAACAAAGGGGAAACCTGGAGGAGCTTGAATACAAGGGTTCCCAGATCAGAAGTCCCTTGAAAAGTTGTCTCAAAGTGCTTGGATTGCGAAAATCGGGACTTGATATCAATTAAATATAAGCTGTCTGCGCGAAAATAAAGAAAAGAACGTCCTGAAAGTCCCTAAGATAATATTTAAAGATTATCCTGGCTAAAATCAACCAACTAAGCCTATAACTCATGTGTTTATAATATATATTTATATAGAATTTATTTATTTATAAGGAAAATATTTTATTATATATATCTTTGTTCTACCAAGAAGCTATTTAATAATATTAAGATATTTTTCTTAATTAAATCAAACAACTTAGCCCTGCTTTAACCTAAAGCTCATATATTTATTTATGTGTTATTTAATTATTTATGTGTTATTAATTTTATACTATATACAGTAAGCTTCTTGAACCTGTGTAATAAGAGTGTTAGTCAGCTAATTAATGTTAATACAAATAGTATTCCAAATAAATACATACATACATTGCAGACTTAGCATTATTTAAATGGCAAAAATA
Source organism: Drosophila pectinifera (assembly GCA_008042775.1). Classification (NCBI taxonomy): domain Eukaryota; kingdom Metazoa; phylum Arthropoda; class Insecta; order Diptera; family Drosophilidae; genus Drosophila; species Drosophila pectinifera. The sequence continues at coordinate 45,996 of VNKC01000856.1, forward strand.
TCAATAAATATATGAATTGTGTTGAGGAAGCACTAAAATACAAAATAAAAAGCCTACCAACTGTTTGTTTATACTTTTTAAACTCAAATTATGATATTGCTTAATAACTGAACACATCAACTTTCCTGCAGTAAGCTTTTTCCACAGTGTCAGTTTATTCATGCTCATATTTCAGTCTCGAAATAAAACAAAACAACAGCATAAATAAATATACAAACAAATTAAAATAAGAAACCACTGAGCTCATATTTCCCTTGGATATAGTTCGTTCAAAGAGGCCTCTCAGGACGACATGCCAAGTAAACGTGGAATATAATTTAATATATTACATTTTATATTTAAATAAATTGTTCGAGGTGCCAATGACCTTTTGAAGACCCTTTTCTGGGTCCCTGCTAAAGTCCTACACATGCTGGAGGCACTACAATGTTACAATCTTCCACTATCTTCCTTGGGAACTAAAAAACATTCGACGCTTTCTCTTATCATTCAAATGTGGAATCAATGAACGGCCCTGAAAAACCTTTGAATGGCCCTGAAATCGAGATGGGAAATTGGTGAAAATAAAATCAAGAGTTAGTGGAAAAATAATTATAAATAATTAATAATAATAAACAGTGGAATGTTCGCCAAGAAATATCAATAAAATTGATATATAATGAGCGCCAAATTAGATAATAGATCAAAGGTCAAAGCTTTTACCTTTATGTATTATAATTCTTAACTTAAAATGAAGGAAAAATAAATTTCCATTCTGTATTGATATAAATGAGATTTATATTTAAGCTTCCCGTAGTTATGGGGATTTTATATATTATATATGCATGCTATATTGTAAAGTGTTTACTAATTATAAATAGTTGGTAATAATAAACAGTGAAATATTCGCCAAGGAATATCAATAAAATGTATATATAATGAGCTAAAAGTAGATAATAGATTAAAGGTCAAAGCTTTTACCTTTATGTATTATAATTCTTAACTTAAAATGAAAGAAAAATAAAATTCCATTCTGTATTGATATAAATGAGATTTATTTTTGAGTTTCCCGTATTTATGGGGATTTTAAATATTATATATACATTCTATATTGTACTGTGTTCAATATATATATCTTTCCATCGATGCACATCTCTAATACCCAATCAAGTTCTGATCATCGAACCTATTTTTGCAAATATATATTTAAAAATTTGAAATCAATTTAATTTCATGACGAATTGAATAAAGACTTTATCTGTGCTTGATTCTGGCTACAAAGTTGCATTAGTTTTGCAATCAATACAAAGTCTGGGCAAGCAAATCGAAGATTATCAGGTGCTGGGTCATCAGCCGGGTCAGGTAAGTCAGGTGAGCTCGTGTGCCCGCTTGGGTGTACTCTTTTTTTATGTCCGCTTCCCAGGCAAAAGCCAACGCAGCAAAAGCGAAACCACCTGAAGCAGCGAAACTAAGGGTGACATGGAAGGGCACTGCCTCGGATCGGATCGGATCGGATTGGATTGGATCGGATGAGGTATATAAGGCGGTCAGATCGAGGGAAGAGTCAGTTCAACTCGCTCTGTCTGTTGAAGTCGCATCCCCGGAACCGAAACCGAATCCGAAACCGAACCATGAATCCCATGAGAGTGCTGAGCCTTCTGGCCTGCCTGGCGGTGGTCGCCATGGCCAAGCCCAATGACCGCATGGACAACTCCGTGAACCAGGCCCTGAAGCCGTCCCAGTGGCTGTCCAGCTCCAAGCTGGAGGCCATTCAGGCCGTCGACGACCTGACCATTGAGCGTCTGGAGAGCATGAGCCTGGAGAGCGGCGCCGAGCTCCTCCAGCAAGTTTGTGAGTATTAAAAAGTACTCTCCTTTGGGAAAAGAGTCCTTAGAGATCCCACCCCCCCCCCCCCAGACCACCTGTCGCAGATCAACCACAATGTGGAGCCCAACTACGTGCCCAGCAACATCCAGGTGTACCAGCCCAAACCCAATGGCCAGAAGACCGTGGCCCCCCTGAACGAGATGATCCAGCGCCTGAAGCAGAAGCCCAACTTTGGCGACGACGAGGTGACCATCATTGTGACCGGTCTGCCCCAGAACACCGAGTGCGTCCAGAAGGCCAACCGGAAGCTCGTCCAGGCCTACATGCAGCGCTACAACCTGCAGCAGCAGCGTCAGCAGGGCAAGGCTGGCCAGGATTACGAGGACAACAGCGACAAGAAGAACCAGCGCACCAGCAGCGAGGAGGACTCCAGCGAGGAGGCCAAGAACACCAAGACCCAGAGCGGCGACATCATTGTGAGTGGGAATCTATAGCCAATCCTTGGAGCTGCCTCTATAATCCTGGAACTCTCCTCTCTCTATCCCCTCCCCAGGTGATTGACCTCGGCTCCACCCTGACCAACTACAAGCGGTATGCCATGCTCGACATCGAGAAGACCGGCGCCAAGATCGGCAAGTGGATCGTCCGCATGGTTAACGAGCTGGACATGCCCTTCGAGACCATCCATCTGATTGGCCAGAATGTGGGAGCCCATGTGGCCGGAGCCGCCGCCCAGGAGTTCACCCGCCTCACCGGACACAAGCTGCGTCGCGTCACCGGTCTGGACCCCTCCAAGATCGTGGCCAAGAACCGTAACACCCTGACCGGCCTGGCCCGCGGTGATGCCGAGTTCGTCGATGCCATCCACACCTCGGTCTACGGCATGGGCACTCCCATCCGCTCCGGCGACGTGGACTTCTATCCCAATGGACCCGCGTCCGGTGTTCCCGGTGCCAGCAACGTCGTGGAGGCCTCCATGCGCGCCACCCGCTACTTCGCCGAGTCTGTCCGTCCCGGCAATGAGCGCAGCTTCCCCGCCGTTCCCGCCAACTCCCTGCAGCAGTACAAGCAGAACGATGGCTTCGGCAAGCGGGCCTACATGGGCATCGATACCGCCCACGATCTGGAGGGTGACTACATCCTGCAGGTGAACCCCAAGAGCCCCTTCGGCCGCAATGCTCCCGCCCAGAAGCAGAGCAGCTACCACGGCGTCCACCAGGCGTGGAACAGCAACAACAAGGACAACAAGGACTACGAATAGGACACTCGCACACCCATGGCATGGAATTAATTAATTAACCAACCAAACACAACGACGCTTCGCGTGGAGCAACCCGTAGTCCCTAAGTTCAAACCGAATTGGAAATTTTCTTGACTTGTAACTTGTAACGAGCAGATCGCAAAATTCAACTCGCAAATAAACGCTGACGACTCTCTTTGACAGAGAGCCCAAACGTACATCTATGGGTTTTTAGTGGTATTTGGGAGGAACAAGGATCTTACCTGAGGGATAGGTATTCCCAGAGAGAAGCTCCAAAAGGCTCTTCAAGAAATTGGAAGTTATTCGTTTAACATAAAACATAAAACAGACATAAAACAGCTTTAAGGTAATGGGGGAAAGTTGTCTGGAACATGGCTTAAAAACATTATGTATTACTCCCCTAGTTAGAAACCTATATTAGATTAATTATAACAACTTTAAAAACCTTTCTTTAGACATTAAAAAAATAAGTGTTTGAAAGAGACAAGCTTACTATATAAATGAAATATAAATATTATGCGGAACATCGCTAGAAAGGCAGTTTTATAATATTATAATACATATTAAATAGTTAAGGAAGTATTACAAAAATGATTCAGCAATGATTATTTAAAGAATTAATTTAACTCAAAAATGCGAATATTTGATGCCTTCTGGAGAGCATAATTTGGCCAAAAATGGAATGACAGCCAAATGCCGTATACTGTCCGATTCTCCGTTAAATTCTTAATTATTTAGAAATTAAATATGGAAAAAACAAAGAATAAAAATTTTGATCGATTTTTGAAAAAATGATAAGGGGTTACATCATTAAAATTGTCAAAAATTGACAAAAAATTTATTTTGGCTAATTCCTAAACTTTAAATGCAGATTAATTAACCAATTAAAAACTAATATAGAACTGCTTTCCGAATTGAAATTAATGCGGTTTTGGCAAAGTTATGGATATTTGTAACTCTGACTTGTCCAAAAAATTAGGGTATTCAAATGTCGACTTAAAAATGCGAGTATTTTATGCCTTCTGGAGAGCATATTATGGCCAACAATGATATGATAGCCAAACGTCGTATATCTTTCGATACTCTGTTAAACTCTTAATTATTTAAAAATAAAATTCTTTAAAAAAATTAGAAAAATGTTTTATAAGGGGTTAAAAATTGTCAAAAATTGATAGCAAATTTATTTTTTTAAATTTCTAAACTCAATTGATCTAAAGTAATATAAAGATATTATTTGGCAGGATCACCTTAAGGAATTACAAAGAAAGAAAAGACAAGTTTAATAAGGCTTCTTAAAGAATATAATAATATTTCAATATGAAAAGAAAAAGATATCTTAAATATGTTTAAGAAGTTGATTGATTTTCCTTAAAGCTCATTAAAGAATATACTAATATTTCAATATAAAAAGGAAAATATATCTTAAATATATATGAGAGTTCTTGATTTTAATAGTGAACTATATTTATTATTCGAGTGATTTATGCAACTAGAAGGCGAGTAGCGATATATGCCTAGCAAAAACGCTTATATATGAAATATAAATAATATAATAAAATTTAAATAAATACTACAACATGCTAAGTTGTTAAAAAGTCTGTTAAAAAGGTAGTCTTAATTGGTTTTTATAGTAACCCCTTAATAAAACACATCGTTGAGCGTTGGTTTTGTAAACTTAGATTTACTTTATTGTTGCCTGTGTGTTTTTTATTTTGTTTTTTGTGGCGATTGCATTGCTTTAGAGATTAGAAAAGAATTTCCTTTGCGGTGACTAGGGAGCGAGTTGTCTGAAGGGAGGCAATATAACACAATAACAATAAACCTCAACCCGAAGCAATAACAACTAGATTTACAGCCAAGAGTGTTTAGGATCAGGGCCTTAGGGCCTTGGCGAGATTTTTGCTATTTGTTCAATTTCAATGTGGTTCTAATCCTCGCCCGTTTTTCACTCGTTTAGTTAAGTGCACATTCCGAATTGTTTGAATCATTAAGTATTCTATATATGTACTTTTGTTAGCTTCAGCAGATCAATGCAAAATATTGGGGAACCGAAACATGCGAGCCAAAGCTGGGCCCCAACAAAAATTGGTAAAAGCGCAGGCCAAGGTGTCTTAAAAGCTAACTACAGTCTTTCTTAAGATACCCACTCTTATGTACATCCTTCACATGCGTATATATATGGTGTATATATATGGTTTGCATCGTTATATACACAATAATCGCCCTTGTTTAAAATTAGTTTTGATTCATATCTTTTATAACAATTTCATTGTTTCGACTTTTCATTTAGTTTTCAGTGAGTGGAAGCAGTTTTTCTTTGTTTTTTTCATTTGAATATTTGGTGGTTTCCCAGCTAATTTAACTATATTTCTAGGTATATATTTATATGTATATCTTTTATTTAATCATACTATCAATTTAATTAGCTTTGAGGCCGAACTAAAGCACAAGGCATTTTGCCGTTTATTTAAAATGTTTATCAAACGTTTTTTTGTTTTTTTTTTTTTTTTGGTTTCAAGTATATTTTAATATATATATATAGTATGTATATATAGATCGTTTGGTGCGCTCTACAGTGCAAAATATTTGCTCAATTATAAAATTGTTTCACAGTTTGTTAAATCGTTTCAACAGAAATTCGAAATCAAAACAAGTTAGAACGCTATAGCCCAGGATCTGGCCTAAGGGAGGTCCGCTGCCAGAGATTAAGGTATAATATTGATATAATATAATATATATATCAATATAATATTGATATTGATATTGTTCGAAATGGAAAGGGGAAAGTTAATCAGGGAGAAAGGGGATAAATCCCCAGGGAATAAACGGACAAGAGAGTATAAACTTCTTTAGAAGTCTCTTAGGCAATGGACCTCTCTACTGCATTTTGTGGCTCTAAGCAAACATTTCTAACTGGATCTGAGTAAGCCAATTGCTGTAACTCAGAGTAGCGTTATTAACCAGGCTAAATTCAATTGAATTCTCTTGTTCATCGACTACGAGCTTCAGCAAAATTCATGATGGAGATGGATAATAACTCGAGTGGTGTCTTGGGTTTCGTGTCCTTCTTTGGTAAATCCTTACAATGTCCGTTCAATTGAATTTGTATCACAGCAATATATTTGTTTTTCTTTATATTTATAATACGTGTGTATATATACTACATATATAGTTGTGATCTGGAGAAGCAACGATGAGCAATAAATCAAGGGGTATGCATTAGTTTTAACCTTATACTCTTGCGGAGGCTAAAAACTAACGAAAGCTGAGAGGGGGAAGTTTTATAACTTAAAATATTATATATATAAAATATATAATATATATAAATATATATAATATAACATAATGTAGATGCCAATGCAAGGGTACAACCACTTCGGCTGGCCGAGGCTCGTTTACTGTCTCCTCCAAACCTTTTAGTTACCAATTAAGTGAATTTTTGAGGGAAACAAAACGTTGACCAATAAGCTCCTTGTTGGCCACCTGTCCCCGATCAGGCCGCCATCAACAACCTAGGTGTGTCCAGTGTTTTGTACTCTCAAATGCGCTTGATGGTGGGGCCGGTGAAGAAGACCGAGACCTTGCGCTTGAACCGCTCCATGGTGGGCTCGTGCTCCTCCTCGTAGTCCTCGTCATCGTCGTCGTCCTGGCGCCTGTGTGGGTGGAGATGACTCTGAACCTGCAGGCGGAACGGCTGCAGGTGATGGTGAAGGTGCTGCTGTCGTGGCTGCTGCTGCTGTCGTGGCTGCTGCTGCTGCTGCTGCTGTTGCTGCTGCTGCTGCTGCCATGGCTGTTGCTGCTGCTGTTGCTGCTGCTGTTGCTGCTGCTGTTGCTGCTGCTGACGTGGCTGCTGCGGCAGCTCCTGCTGCTGGCGGGGCTGCCGCTGGGGATGAAGGTGCGAGCGAGGCTGGCGATGATGCTGAGTGCCAAAGATAATGGCGCGAGGGAAGGCCAGGGGGACGTTATCCTCGCCCTCGCCGTCGTCCAGATCCTCGTCGTCGGCATCCTCGCCCGCCTCGTCGCCGCCAGCACCGCCGTCCGACTCGCTGAAACCGGGATTAAGTATTATATTCGGTATAAGCTCAATGCTGTCCCAACCATCTTGCAGTTCTTCAGGCCACAAAAATGGAGTTCCACAATTAATTAAGTTTCAAAATCACAGAGAATTCAGAGGGAGAAAGTGGCGGGGGGAGAGATGTAGGCAGAGAGAAAAAAAGAACGAGAGGGAGAGAGAATAAAAAGACTCGCATTAGACATATTTTTGATAATTGTTCTGTACTTTACCTCTGCTTCTCTAAGGGATTGTATGGTTTTCAGGTGTGTTTTTCTATGTATATATATGTGTGGGAGTGTGGGAGAGTGTATCTGTGTGTGGGGCTGTGTGTGTGTGTGCAACAGTTAAACACAAATATTTACAGCGGCGGCGCTTCACAGCCAAGTGACACTCGAAAATAAAGGCGGCACTTCAAGCCCCGAAGCGCCGCACGGGGCGTATGCGTAATGCAAGCAACAAATTTTATTGTCTCGCTAAATATAAGTGTGTGTGTGTATATGGTGTAGTGTACATATGTATGTGTGTAATTAATGTCTCTGTGTGTGGTTTGTGTGCATTTTCTATGGAAATCCAAGCTCGAGTGTATTTTTTTTGAGACAACAACAAAACTAAATCAACGAAACATTTTATTTGGTTTTTTTAGATTTTCTTTTTCTGGTTTTAAAAACGTTTAATATTTCGTGCTCTTTTTGGGGGCTTTTATCGTTGCAAATGCAAATATAACACAATAATATTCACTAAGTTACATACACGGTTACAACATTAATAAAGCATTTTACAATATATATTTATTATAAGCAATATCTCTAGATTATTTATGGTTGGGCATAGTAGCTTTTGGTCGCTGATTGCAGCTAAAGCTTAAAATTGGCTAGGACCTCTAGACGGTTTGGGTTTACTTTCGATTTCGGGCTCAAATTGATTGACCTTGGCTAATAGTCAGTGCTGGCTATCACAGTTAAAGTGCTTAAAGCTTTTCCTTTTGGTCTAGTTAGGGTCTTTGTGGCTTTTAAAGAGTTTAAAAGTTTTGCAGCTTATGGCTTAAGGCTAAAAGGACTTTGATTTGTTTAAGTATATAGAATAAATCACAAGAATATATCCTGAGGCTCAAAGTGATTTTATGCGATTTAAATTGGAGGCTGGAAGTTCACAATAAATGTTGTCAAGCGAATTTAATACGGCCTAAGGCAGTTCAGTTAATAATTAATACTTGGCCTAATTGTGAGCACTTTCTAACTATGCTATGCCTACGTAAATGTATTCATTTAATTACCAAAACTATAAGCGAACCTGGGAATTATTATTTATTATTTTTTGGCTCCTAAATATTGTTTAATTCAAAGTTGATTCATAAGTGGCAACAAATTAGGGCTAAGGCCATTTCCTGAATCAATATTTGTCCTCTTCCAAAAGCTTTTCATATCAAATATGCATTATGTATGCATTATTCGCTCATGTAATTGTATTTACAGTTCAGACTAGGGCTATGTACACACATATGGTATATAAGTAGTAGGTAGTATATAGTATGGCTTAAATATATATAAACACAACATCCAACGACAAAGCAAACACTTAATTTCCGGAGTTTTCCAACCAAAATGCGGTTAAACTCAACTTAAATATTAATAACAACAATAGCAGAGGCAACAACAATATAGCAATAACGACAGCAACAACATCAATATATATATATATGTATATATAGCCATAACATTAATGAATTAATCAACAATGCAGGTAAATGGTAATTGGTGAGTTAACTTAGGAAACCAAGAAAAGCCAAATGGAAAGCGAACAGCCGCCACAAAAAACAGGTGAGAATATTGCTGCTGGTTGGGTTGGCTCGGGTTTGCTGTTAATTCGAACTGGGTTTTAGTTTTGGAGTTTGTTTTTGGAGATTTGGAGATTTGGAGCTATAGTTGAAGTTGATCTTAGTCTGTACCCATTTGCGCTGACTGATAGCACTCCTTGGAGAGCACAATGCAGAGTCCGATCGCTAATATCACAAGGGTCCCGAGCACTATGCTGACGGCCACTATCCAAATGCGTGGATCGAAATTGTCTAAGTCGGGTTTTATAAGGCGTATGAGATCTGAGCGACACAAGGCACACATTCACAGACAGAGGGAGAGTCAGAGAGAGAGAGAGAGAGACGGGAGAGAGAGAGAGAGACAGATGGACAACGAAAATTAACATAAATACAAGTCGAACTTACTAAACAATGAGAGCTAGACGTATACAATTAGTAAGTAATCAAGATTAGTCCATATACTAGCTACCAATCAAGTAACTAGAGTGGCCAGGACTGCAGCCAGTTAAGATCAATATATATCCAAAGTATCTGATTATATTTAAGATTAATATATATCCCATATATCTGGTTTTATTTACTTTATGCTGGTTGCAGTCCCACTCCCACTGGAAATTAGGAATGATGGCTGACACTACCGTTTAGAATTACAGTTTACACACTTAAAGTTCAAGTCAAAGTTACTCAAAGGTATAGATAGTCTAGCCTGGTCCAGACCTAGCCTAGTCTAGCCTAAGACGGAGCCTAAACTAAGCTGTGGCTGATTCGGGCTCGCCACCGGTAGTACTCACCCTCCTCCTTGGTTTCCGGCAGCGTGGTCACATTGGTGGTGACCACCTCGCCGCTGCCCAGCTCGTTGTTGGCCCATATCCGAAACTCATAGGTGGTGTTTGGTGCCAGGCGATAGACCTCCATTTGGCGCTGGAAGGCATCAAAGGACTTTAAGTGAGACTCACACATTCCCTTGATTTTCTGGGGCCACTCACCACATTGGGGGCTATGTTGATGGGATCCATGCGGATCCAGGCATGCTCGAAGCTCGCATTCGCCGGCGGGGAGCTGTAGGACACATTCCGGAACTCGGCGGTGAAGCTGCGCACGGGATAGCCCCCGGACTGGGTCTTGTTGAAGCGCCAGATGAGAAAGCCTAGAATGGTGGAGGCCTTGAAGTACAGCTGCGTCACCGGACCGGGAACGGTGCGAACGGTGAGCTTAGTCCGCTGGTAGGCCAGGTACTCCACTTCCTCCTGCTCGGGCTGCTCCGCCTCTGCATCCTCCTCGGCTCCGCCCTGCTCCTGTGCTTGAGGTGAGGTAGTTGCTGATGTTACTGGATTAATCGCTGCAGGTGTCGCGGCTGCAGGTGTCGTGGCTGCAGTTGACGATGGCCGGGACATCGAGGCGAAGCACACATAAATGCCGCCATCCGTTGGGCTCACATTGCGCAGCACCAGGACACGGCCAGTCTGTCGGGGATATTATATATTATATTATATATTTTTGCAATTAATTCTTATCCCAACTCACCTGAACTATTGTGCTGTTGTTGCCGTGCTCTTTCACCCACATGATGTTGCCCTGGGCTATGCAGGGTATGCTCACATTGCTGCCCTTGTCCGCGGCGTATTCGTTGTACTTGATCGTCGAGCTGAGTACAGTGAGCACTGCAAGGAGCGAAAAAATAACAAATTATCAAAGGTAAATATTCAGTTTATAACTATTAATAACTATTAATATATTTGAAGGCAAAATAACCCCATATATCTCTCCCCAATGAACAATTCCAGATGTCCCTGATAAACTCCACCCACTTAGTCACTTCGATTAATTGATAGATACCGTCCTCGCCTGACCCTTCCTGGGAAACTCATGGATAGTTGTCACAGTTCGTGGCCTAATGTCTCAGTGGTTGGAGCGGTGTCTGGCTGGCTATTTCCAGCTTATGGGCCTGGTCTGCGGGTGGAGCGGCTCCCGGCTGGGTCGGCTGCTGGGCAGCAGCTTCCTGGTCCTGATTATGATCGAGCTGGCGGGACAAGTCCGTAGTTACATAAGAGGAGACTTTTGGGATACCAGCGACTTTGGCTCCAAGTTCTTCTTCGCCAAGGCCATCCAGGGCGTGAGTGTGGGCTACAAGGTGGTCCACGTCATGATCGCCCTCCTGGCCCTGCTCGAGGGCCAGCGAAGTCGCCGTCTGTTGGAGCAACTGCCGCCCATTAAGACCACTCCGTCTATGTACAGGCAACTTGTCCTGGAAGTCCTGATGAATGCCTACGTCATTGGGCTGAGTCTTCACTTGAGCAACAACAACCAGGGTGAGTTCTTCGAGAATCTGCGGATTGTGTACAGCAACCAGGCAGTCCGCGCTCGTTATCTGCAAATGCTGGTCCTGGTGGAGCGCCTGGACTTCCAGCTGGAGCAGCTGCTTCACAGGATGGCCGCCGGGCCCGTGGACTATCAAGCCCGGAGATCTGAGTATGCCCACTTGGCTCAGGTGGCGCGATCGCTGTCGCAGCTATATGGCTTATCCCTGCTCCTGCTGAATGTCCTCTGTCTGGGGGACTGCCTCATGGTGTGCAATGTGTACTTCATGATGAAATATCTGGAGGATCTATCCACCAGATGGTTTATTATCACCCAGGCCGTATACATTGTTATGCCAACTCTGGTCAAGATCTGGACCCTGTGCGCCGCCTGCCATCGATGTGCGGCAAGGGTGAGAGTTCCAGAAACCTCTCTTGACTGAGTTTCTTATCAAGTATCTTTCCAGTCGAAGTACGTGCAGAGGCAGCTAAAGGATCGACCAGGACAACCGCCCACGGAGAGATGTCAGATTGAGGAGTTTGTCCTGCAAGTGATGCAGGATCCCATACGGATCGATATCTGTGGGATCTATCATCTCAACCTGCAGACCTTGGCCGGGGTAAAGCTATATAAACTGGAGAAATCTGAAGCGATCTTTAAGATCTTTAACCCTTTCCCCAGATGTTTTTCTTTATATTGGAGGCCTTGGTTATATTCCTGCAGTTCGTCTCCCTGGTCGGGCCCAGGCAAGCCATGGACTAATAAATCATCGGGGTCAGAGGTCAGGCTGCGAGGACATGCAACATGATTTGCCAGCCAAATGGAAAACAAGATTGAGGATTGAGGAGAAAAGGGCCAGGGAAAAGCGCAGGAGAAAACAGGAAAAAAGCTGGGGAAAAAATGCCTCAATTTGGCCCGTTGTTGTATTTCTGCATGCGGAAAATGTTGAAAATGTAGCCGCGACACGCGAAGGTCAAAAACACACACACACTGGCACACTCACACACCCACACACTCTGCACTCACACACTCTGCACTGCTTACATATTTATGACGCTGCTTGTTTCCGCTTCTTCTCTCCGTCTCCCGTTCGACAGCCATCAGCCATCAGCCACCAGCCATCAAGGAGAACAACAAAGAGCCGCTGCTGCGACAGCAACAATAAACACCAAAAGGCAAAGCCATATTTTATTTTTGGCCTCAATGACCCAACGGTAAAAGTCACCTCTTAAAACATGGGGAATGGAATTCCAAAACTAAGGCTGCACTAAAAGGTGAAAAGCTTTTTGACTTAGAACATATACTAAGCCTGGTGGCTATCGATCAAGGGTTTAGTCCTAAAGAATTGGTCTTTATTTATCGTAGTCCAGGAAGATCTGTACAGGTTTATATCAAGATCAAAGCTTTTACAGGTCGAAAGAAACTACAATATGTTGTTAAGAACTTAATAAAGAATACCTTAATGGCATGACAACTTTCAGGACTAAGAACTTATTAAAGAATACCTTAATGGCATGACATATCTCTGAATTTCTTAATGCAACCAACTTAACTTTTATCATTTCAGCATTTCTCAACCTTTATCTGATTATAGTCTGATTGCCATAGCCAAAAATCCCTGTTATTTAAACTGAACAATTTCAATATTATTCCTCACCGCCAGGAAAACCAAAAAGTTACCATCCCCAAAAGTCCAAAGATAATACCTTAACTTAACAAGATTGCTTTTTTAAAGTTAAGCATTCCTTGTAAATAATCCCAAGCACTATTCCCTAATAATAATAATAATAAGATAATACCTTAACTTAACAAGATTGCTTTTTTAAAGTTGGACATTCCCTGTAAATAATCCCAAGCACTAGGCAAACGCAATCATTTCGCAGAAACATATTCCCTCACACATAAACTCGTCCAAGAAACACAGGAAAAAAGCAAACAATTTCTGGGCTCAACCTTGTCCAAGTTGAAGCAGAACTCAGTCAGTCAGTCAGTCAGTCAGTCAGTCATCCATAATGTTGATAAAGTTTCTGGGCTGCCTGGCAGGAAGCTAGGGGTGGCTGGAAAACAACGGGGAGCGCCCTGCCCCTCGGCCTCTTTGGGGTTATGTAAGGCGCAGGCTGCTTGCCGAAAAGTATGCAATGAATTTTGTAGTTGCCCTGCACCTCCGCCCCCAAAGGACCTGCACCTTGCCCAGCCCCCTGCTGACGTCAGTTAATTGATTTCAACACGAATCCACTGTAGGTGACTCAATTTACACAAGGAAAAATAGCAATAACGTCAAATAAATAAACTATATTAAATTAAAGTAACATCATATAATTGAATATATTTAAGAAGTCTATATATATTTATTAGTAAAAGCAATGGGGAGTTTTGAAGTCCCTCTAAACAAGGCTTGAAAATGCTACATCGTTTAAAGAACAAATTTAAATAAACAAAGATTTAATGGAATTTAAGCAAACATTTAATTTAAACATATTTTTAAGGGACTCTAAATTTCTAGTGATTTCTATTTCATTTAATAAGTTAAAACCAAGCTCTTTTCACTCGTTTAAAATTGATCAATCTCCAGTGAGACTCCGCTTTGATTTTGTAATTTCTGGGCAGTGCAAGGTCGGTCAATCAGGCTGTCGTTCAATCACCCGCTGCTTGTCGATGGGCGAACCATCAATTGTCGAGCGATTTAATTAGGTCGCCGAGGGCTTTGGGCCGTGACGCATTTTGGCCAGTTGCCTATTTTTAGACGCGGTTTGCATTGATTTTGCCATAAACACGAGCCGCCCCAACTCACAGCCCGGCCATAAACGTAACCGAATCCGGGAGTCCCCGGAAAGGCCCGCCCCAGGCGCAGACACAATGACAAAATAGCCATGGAAATCCGGGAAAATAAAAGCCCGGAGACAGTCGGGCGGGCGACACCTTTTGTTTATTATTAACCGGATGCGGAAACCCCTGGTTACCAACTATTTACTGCGACGACTGTCTGACTGACTGACTGATTGGGGAGGGGATTTTCTCGCAAAGAAAAAAATAAAATAAAGGGAAATAGAAACAAGAAGCGGAAAGTGCAACAGAAAATGTAATAAAATAAAAATGTTTGCCAATTGGTTTACCCAGCACGGTGAGAAGCGAAGGGCGCTTGATGGGGATTTTCCTCCCCCTCTGGCCGCTTTCCCCATCACTTTCCCCCCCATCTATTTGTTTGTTTTCCCACGATAGCCACCCAGTGGCAACCGCTACTTCACCCCCTTTGTTCATGGAACTGCGCTTTTTCCTTGCTTAATTATTTAAGCACTCGCCTCAATTTGAGGCAAACTTAGCAAATAGCTAGCTACAGGAACAAGTCCTTAAATATAACAGCCTGTGGCTCTTAATATTAATTAAGACGCAGGGCTTTATTTAAACAAATGTATATTACATTATGAGAACAATAGTATAACCACAATCCAGTTACCTTTGTTACTATATTTGATTCTTAAGTAATATAAATAAAATTTTAAAAGCCAAAATATATGTATATCCATGAGATATCAGCTATCTATATATGCATATTTTATTTATATTTTTTACAATACCCTCAACTGTCATATCAACATTTTTTATTGCAAATTTTTAATTTAAATTTCCATTAAAAAGGCCAAGGAAACTCCATTAAAATTACCTTTACTGAGATCTCATAAATTGCATTTTTTATGTCCCCCATGGAGGTGTCTCCTGCTAGTGAACCTCACCTGTAGTTACCGTTTTCCCCCTCATTTTATTCCACAGAGTTCCCTCATTTCCCATTTCCCATTTCCCAGCTCGCAGCACGTTTCCCCTTTGCCTGCTGCGGCCATTTTGCATAATTTGTGGTCCCAACCATAGCCCTCTCAGCCTCTTTACACGTACTATATCCCCGGCCATGGCCGATTGAAGCAACAAGCGTCGAAATAAAGTCCTGCTGATGGCACCCAGCTGGGAGATCGGAGCCGAATGGCCGCAGGAGCTAAAGTCCAGGACTCAGACGAACTTTTCAAGCGGCCACTTGAGTATCTGGGCCTGAAGCTGAAGCCGAAACAGATGCCAATTCCCCTTTGAAATGTATTTCTTAAATTGCAAAAAAAAATCCATCAAATGCAGGAAATTATTCCCTTTTCAACCGGATTTCATTTATTTGCCCATCAAATTTTCCAGACCAATTAACAGATGATTTCGAAATGTTTGCTGTACATGTGCATATATCTGATAAAGTGCGCCATTCTTCTTTAATAAATTAAATATATAATAAATATAAATTAATTTTATCTATTATTATATATCTATATATCGATTATCTATTTATAAATGTTTTGTGTAGCTTGAATTATTACAGAAAATACTATTAGCATAAAGGAAATACTTCACTTTTTATGCAGTTAAATTTTTTAGAAAATCCATTCAGAATATATTACACATTATAAGGACTCATAAATCAATAAATAAAATTAAGCAGCAAACAATATAGTCTTTGTGGAAATTCTGCCCAAATTAAAGCCAATCAGAGACCAAATTAATCATTGTTCCGCAACAATCTATCCATCTATGGCTAACTCCAATTCCCCTCAACTAATTTGGCTTGCATAATCGCTATGGCTATTGTTGTTGATCGTATGTTGTGCATGCTGCATGTAAATAATTTAATTACGGACTGATAGGCAGGATACCGGAGGACGGACAGGCCAAGGGAGGCCCCCAAAAGGGGCGTGCCCATGTTCGATGCGTGTCCGGTGAATAATGAAATAGTCAGCAAATCGAATTGGTCTCGATGCGCACTCGAGTTCACTTCGGTTAATGAAAAGCGCCTGGCATATGCCCCAGTGCTACCCTGGGAAATGGGAAGCCCTGCCCAGTTTTGAGTGGAATTTTGTGGTGCAATATTAACGACTCCCGCAGCGAGTGTCGATTGCCCTTCGTGTCAGCAAGGAAAGCCCCCCTTTTTCCCTTTCATTTGGCAAAACAATCAGATACATTGTATAGGGGAATACATTTATTTTAGTGGTAAGGATAAATTAAATGAACATACAAAAATGTATTTACTTTATCACTTGGTAAAATAATAAACTAAAAGTTTTGAAGAGCACAACATTAATTTTTAAGCAACTAGCCGGGTCTCGAACCCCCTACTTACTGTCTGAAGCACGACTAATCATCTGAGGCAAGAGCAAGCGAGATAGAAAAGAGGCTGAAATTTTTTTGTTTAATAACATTCAAGTTTATTATCCAATTGTACTCAAACTTTCAGAAAAAGTCTGTACAGGAGTATATATTATATATCTTTATATAACAAAAATAAAATCGTAAAATAAACTAATAATAAATTAATTATTTTGGGAAAAAATACTTATAAATACGACCTTGGTTATGTCTTATTCACAGTACCCTGATGCGGACAGCCCTGACATATTTATGGGGCTTAATAATGCATTTGGCTTAGAACGACCACAAATTGACCATCGATTCTCCCAACAACAACAATCAACAAGAACAGGAAATCAAATAAAGAAGCGTGAGAAACGGAGAAATGGAGAAATTGAGAAACGGACATGTGGACAAAGTGCAGTTTAATCCACGAGCGCAGTTCCCATTCATAAAGCGTTCCGGCACAGTTGGGGTTATGTAGGGGGTTCTGGGGCTGTATTAAGTTAGGTGGGGGCCAATGTCAGTTGCAGCTGTTGCCCTTAAAAGTAGACTATGCGATTATTCTGCAGGCAAAACAAAACAATAAAATAAATGCCATGGAAACACACACTGCGGGTGAACACACACTGGCCAAATGAAAACAAATAAATGTGAAACAACAAGACACAAAAAAGGCTGGAAAATAAAAATAGGAAATGGATTTCACAAGCAGATTACGCCCACATATAATTCATAAAATTCATAATTCATGGCCTCAACTAAGATAATATATTATTTGTGTCCACTTTGAAAATGTTGTGGTTTTGTGCTCATTTAAAATGTATGGCATGTAAATTATAGCTATACGTTTTTTGTGGCTTTAAAAAATACAGAGAATAAGCCTATTAAGAGTTCACCACATCAAAGACTTAAGTATATACCAGATAAATGCATTTAAAATATTTTTTTTTTGGTTCTTTAAATAAATATGTAGAATAAGAAATTATTTCCCAGAATGTGTACTTAATATACTTTAAGTTTATAAGCCACAGTATATACAGAATATACACACAATAAATTAATTATTCTTTTAAAAATAAATACAGTCACCCTGTGAGTGCCAGATATATGCAATTTATGCCAAGAATTTCTGCTCCTGCTAGGTTTCTAAAGAACCTCCATGACATTGAATGCCTTGAAAGAATTGCATGCAAAAAATAGAAACATTTCACGAGGTTCACGTGGAGCACTTCCAATGTCTGGGCTTTGGTCAAAGCGGAATGCAATCTCCCTGGGTCCAAAATGCCATGAACCCAACCCGGCGGCCGCCCAATCAAACGACAGAAACCAGTGAAAGGCGGACACTTGAACCGAAACCGACTTGCGGGCACAAAAGAGTGGAAAGTCATTCAATGTTCTTGTTTTGCCCCCCATTTTACTTTTATTTCCAGCTCGTTTCTTACATTCTCTGGGCCGTGGAAAAAAGTGCCAGGAAACAACGGCAGCATCATCGTTGGTGGGGTGGCAGGATACTGAAGACTTTCGCTGCAATTCCCCCAGTCACTTTATTATTATTATTGCCCACAGGCTCCGCCGCAGCAACAGCAGAAGCAGCAGCAAACAAAATAAAAGCCAGAATTAATTAAAATTCATAATTAGTTGCATTTTGCATGCCACCGGGCCACGAGGTCACGACGAGAGCTAATCCAGCCTCTGGCTCGGGCACAGTGGGAGATATGAAGTATGACCTCGACTATGGGATAGCCTTTTTTGTATATAAATATATTATACATTTTATAAATATTTCTAATAATATATTTATATTTATATAAATGAGAATATATATATATATTGATGTGAATGTATTCTCTTTATATATCAGATACCACATAGATTTAACTCCACCTACTTCTATCTATTATATATTGATTCCATTCCACTGTGCCAATTCTCATTTCGCACTTTATTTGCTATGCAGAAGGAACTCGAAAGCAGATGAAGGCAGCAAGAGTCCCCTGTCCCCTGTGGACAGAGAAGGACAGGACTAGTACTCTCCCCGTCCCCGGCCCCGCCCACTTGTTGAACTTGTTGTAGTTGTCGCCGCACTTCTTATTCCATTCGGCTGGCATAATTGCTGAATGCCCTTTTTCATTGCCTACTTTTATGGGCTCGCTTTAATTTGAAACCTGTGTGTGATGTGCCGCAATTAGAGTCAAGTCACACCCTACCTCTGCGGGCACTCGAATTGCAACCGAGCGTAAAATCAATGCAAAATCAAATCCACAAAACGCCTCTATAATAAATATATGCACGGGGGTAAGGTGTTGTCATATGACCTCAACCTTTCTTTACCTTTTTCTTTTGTTTCTTTTATATTTTGGCATTGCCATTGAGAACTTGCCCTCGATCTTGTCCTTTGTCTAAAAATGTATTGTTTAACCTCTAATAAATTTAATCAAGAGTCACAAATAAAGTTAACAGAGGTATGAAATTATAAGAAAATTGTTTTTTAAGTCCCTAGGTAGTTTTAAAATAATATATTCAGTATCGAACATATTTTTCTGTTAGTATAATACTTATTTAATGTGATTTCATTGAAGATTTATAGAGCCAATATACTTTTTGAGTCTATATGCTATTTAAAAATCTGTATAAATTTTACAGAAACGGTTTTATATATTTTCTATATATTAAATCCGCCAAGGAAGTTTTTCAGGTAATATTCCATTAACAAACAAATCGTTTGCTGATTTAATTCTATGTAGCTTACTCTCCCAAAACAATTAATGCCAATATGGGAATTGCTGCTATATCCAATAGCATTATGAACTATATTGTAATATTTTTAATGTGTTAATACTTAATAATATTGATATTTAATATTTTGTAATCAAAATGTCTTGTCAGGGCCTTCGAGCCTCTACGCCTCCCAAAAAGTTGAGAAAACCCCCTAATTGCACTCAAAGAACAACCCAAATTGTTGCATGTGTGTTTTTTCTTCTTTGGTGATGTCAAGGTGCTGAGACCTCAGTGTTGGATCACCGCCAACCACCAGAAGGGGGAATTCAGTTTGATTCGATACCCAAAAGATGCGAAAATCCTTGGCTGTCAGTTACCCGAGAAGTCGAAGCCGAAACCGGAGCCCATGTTCTCTTCCATTTAATTTTGTGCAATTTGAGAAAAAGTTTGCCTAATTGGTGGCCACACTTGGCCGCTCTCACTCTCCAATTAAGTCCGTCGGCTGTTCTAAGTCTTAAAAAAATAATCAATTTGCCCAAATGAACAGCTGCCGGGAGCTTTTCTTGGCAAGCGGCAAACAGTTTACTCTTGGCGCTTTTGTTTTAATTAAAAGCAAACATTAGCAGCGACGACAACGACGATGGCTATTACCAAATAATGAGTTTGGCCAAGCCCTACTACTGAGCCACCTTCCCGCATAATGCAGGCAAACGAGGCATCGAGGCGCAATCCTTGCAGTTGCAACAACAATTCAAGGATTTATACGCAATTTGCATGCAAATCAAGTTGGTCAGGTCGGCTTTGGGTTACCGAAGGGAGGGGCTTGCGTTCGGGGTTGGGGTAGCGCTTCAGCCCAGGCTTACAGCACTTTGACTGAGATTTATTATCTTTGGCGACTGCGGGGGGCAAACTGCTGTTAGATTCATGGCAAATCAACGCAAATGAAATGACTGTGGCAGTAAGGAAACAGTACCGACATGTAAATGTCCTGAAATGGGCGGGAAATCAATTGCCAAGGTCCTTAAGAGTATATAAAAAATATCATTCCGCAACGAGTTCCTAAATTCACGCTAATTTGCAACTAAGCCTTGGGGAGATTGCCAGCAATTCACTTAAGTTTGAGCCCAGCAACTTATCAAAATTTCCCTCACTAAGTCCTGGGAATCCGCAGGATTTATTACACCCTGATGACATCCCAACCGAAAATGAAAATGGAAATGGAAATGAAAATGTCGAGGATAGGGATGAGAAGGGGAAGAATGGGGATGAGGAAACTCGAAGCAAGAGAAACTGGCAGGCCGGAAAATAAACTCGTTCCAACTGGACCAGCTGGACTCCCGTTGGAGCCAATGTGGGTCACACTCGCACACGACAGGACATGCGTCCAGCGCTGGACGCTCATTAATCCCAATTGGGATCGGGGTTATGTAAAGTGTCAAGTGCTTACCTTGGGTGAAAAATAATAGATTAAACGATGACAACGTTAGCACGGAGCTGGAAGTGGACGACATGCTTCCATATTACGCTTTACATAAGCCTGGGTGTTCCGCCTGCTCACTGCTCCTGCTCCTCCGCCTGCGCCGCCTCCGCGCTTTATCAGTCTCCGCTTTGGCACCCTTTGCCGGCTGCAAAGCAATCAACAAAGAAAACACAAAAACAACAGAAACGGAAAAACAAAAACAAAATTCTAACGGCGACGACGACGACGGCGACGACGACGCGCCAAAAACAAATTCTCTTCACTGCTTCCCTTTATATCCGTTAGTTTTCTCTTTTCGCATTTACAGTTGCTCGTGATTCGATTATCGCGTGCTTTGCCCTATTGTAGTTGTTGTTATTTGCTAATTCGGCTCTCTCTCTCTTCCTTCTTCTCGACTCCTTTTGACGTAACTTCAAAATGCGGCTGCTGATTTTCGGTACTTTTTACACTGCTTCTTTATTTGTTTTGTTGTTGTTGTTTTTTTTGTGGAAGTAGGGAGCTTTTTGCAACTCTTAGTCAACGCTAAACTCGAAAAAAATTGTGTTTTATTTAATTGTGGTGTTTGGGAGTATTTTGTTCGTGTTTGTTTGGGCTGTTATCGGGACACTGTGTTGTTGCTGCGCCAGTGGGGCGACGCGTCCGCTCGTGTACCGTTGCGTTCGAGTTGCGTTGCTCGACTGAGCCGAGCCAAGCAGTGGGACCCCAATAAGCAGCGCAGCAAGCAGAGCGACAAGCAGCGCAGCGGAAACAGGCATGTCGCCCCCCAGAGTTGCCGGATCTGGCTATTTACCCGCCATATCCTGCAGGATAATACTAATACTAGCTATAAGCCTGAATTATTTTCTACTTCATTAAAAGGAAACTTTAGGATAAAACTTGATTTCTTATTTTAAATATTTCAATATAAAATAAAAATTATTGAAAACCTCTGCTTCCTGTTATATATATAAAGAATTTATATGGAATACCTGGAATGCCAACGGCTAGAATAGAAAATTATTTTTTAAAGCTTAATCAATTTTAAAACTGAATTTAGCTACATTTTGCATTTTTCATCGAACCATGCCATCACTGACTGTCAATGGGTGTGTGTACGAGAGTGGGTGCGAACTATATTGGTGACTGCTGGTGCCACTTTGCCCTCCGATGCCCGCCCTCGCCTCCACCTCCCTGGCCTGCTCCACCTTCAACTACTCCAACGCCTGCACCACCTTCGCATCCAAGCACAAGCACTCTCACATGCGCATACTTCATACGCCGTGTTGTGCAACTCTGCCTGGAGCTGTCATCTGTAATTCACCTTGGCAGGCATGCGAACGATGCACACACACACACAGCACTCTTATGCCCATCCTCCTCCTCATACTCCGCCCCCCTCGAACAGCTGTCAATGCTTGTTTACAGCTGGCGAGAGGAGCAGGGGGAAGGACGAGAGCAGCGAGTGGTCGGGTTCGGTGAACCCGCCAGCTTAAAGTAAACATGAATCTTCCTGTACATCTCTTTTGTATTTGTCAAATATAGAAAAAAAAACATATGTATATATCTTTAATTATTTGTGACAATTTGATATAAATAAATTGATTTAATTTACATTTTAAAATACATGCAGTATATGTATACATTATCCATCTCTGATATATATTTAAACTATTAGGCTAGTGAATGGGTTCCCATTTAATTGAGGATATCGTCTGTTCCGTAAATGCAGCACTACAAAATAACTGATGTTTGCAAAATTATACTGATCAAATGCTGTTTTAGATGATAGGTGTTTAAACCTAATGTCTTTCTAGGTAGGAAGGGGGGGTCTCTGAGCCATTGTTGCCCGTGTGGAAAATGGGTCCCCACTGGAAATGGTCTGGGTCTGGTCGGGTAATGGTAACAGCTTGATTCAGCTTGCGTGTCAGCGTGGAGCTGGGCTATAATTAGCGACGCTTCTGAACGCGCTCTATGTACTTGGTCTTGTTCAGGGCCCGACTGCCCGCATTGGGGTCCATCATGCGATTCCAGTCGGTCTGACCCACCACGAAACCGATGGCGCGCATCTTCTCCTGCGAGCGCTTCTCCTCGATGTCCGCCCAACGCACCTGAAATTCAAAAATATATGTTAATAATGCGATTTTAAAAGCGAGGCTCTAACCAAAAGAAACGTTTCTTGGGTTGTATCAAATCCATATAATATTTGCTCCCATAAATCGAAAATATCAGAACAACTCTTAATAAAATAGATCCATTGATATATATAATATTATAGAAAACATGCTTTAGTAAGCTTATAAAATGAGCAAATAAATTAATACTTCGAAGTTGAAGTTGATCAGCATTGGATACTGATGAGGAAAAGGTTGCCTCCTTTTGAGACAGCTGTATATCCAGGCCTGCTTCTTGACAAGATCTGTTCCGATCTCCGATCTCTACACATTAAAAACAACTGAGTTGGCAATACACCTCCTGCCCATCTAGGTGTCTCTTTCTTTTCCAAGTGGAAAAATCATCATAGTCCAAGTAAAGATAGTTTTCTTGCAGACCCTTTTCCATAGAAACGTTTTCCCCAGGCTGGCTTCTCTGACTCACCCGCTTCTTGCCATTGCTAGAGGTTATGGGTGGCTGCCAATCCTCCAGTTGCAGATAATCAGCCATGCTGGCATGCCGTCGGTTCTGCATCAATCGCTTGGTGCCATCCAAGCGGGCTGAAATAGGTAATAGTCAGAGTTAGAGCCTTCTAGGAGATCAAGGAAAGCCAGCTGGCGTTGCTGCAGACTTACCCAGGTTGTCCTCGGTGGTGTCACGTTCCCACTTGCTTTTCAGGAAGCCGCACTGCGCGCACACGAAACGCAAGGATTGCAAACGCCGGATTATAAATGGAGTGCAAGATAATGGGAGAATTTCAAGGATAATTTAGAGGTGTTCCTATGCGATCACTACCTATATATCTCGACACCACAAACAACATACAGTTTCTAGTGACTGATTGGATTGGATTGAACTAGGATTCAATTGGACTTGGAATGAATATAATTAAGTGCTTAAAACATGGAAATCGTAAAGTAAAGTGTAGCTTCTTATAGAATTCTCAAAGCTTGAATTGTTTCAGACCTTATATTATATTTATAACTTGCCAAGTGAATCCAATCAGTCGTCTGCATTTACGTGACTAAACTTACATCGTTGGAGGCATCGGCATCGGCACTGTTGCTGTCATCTGTCTCCTCGACAGTGGCAACATCGGAGGACGTTGCTCCTGTTCCTCCCGCAGCCGTCGGCGCCGCATCGTCGGCGGTTGCGTTATCGTCCTGAAAGTGAAACGAAGCCGCAAAAAAGAAATCAACAAAATGGTTCGCTTGAACACACCAGCGTGCTGAGTTGCCTTTACTAAGAGAGAGCTTAATCGTAGGATCGTAAGATTTCTTAGACTAAGAGACTGTAGCAAGGTTTGCATCTCATAAAATGAGTATATATATGTATATATATAAATATATAGTTTGAATTCGAGAGAAAAACTTAGTCTAGGTCTTTGGCTTGTCTTCTTTTTTTGTTTCGAGTTTTTGATTCGAGTCTTTGCCATAGTATTTTGCAGATTTGTAAAGAACTTGACCCGGTCAGGTCAGAATCTTGGGTTTTGTTCATTGTTTTTGTTTGATTTTTGCTTAAACACTAATCATGACTAGAGTTTTCGGTATCTCGGAGCACGACAGCGGGCTGGACTCCGGACTGGCCAGTGGCCAGGCAAAGCCAACAAATGGGGGACAGAGGCTACTGCCGGCTAACGATTGACCCAACTGGCCAGACCAAAAGCCCCATAGCTCGTGCTCCATATAAACGATGACATCGCACACGCGTGGATCGCCCCTTGAATCGCAAATCGCCTCGCATCGCACCACCGTCTCAGTGCATAGTTACCGTTGCCATATTCTCAACATCTTCCATCTCGACCACGTTCTCCAGCAGCGTGCTCACGTCCAGCTTGATGTAGTGCAGTGGCGTAGCACACCAGTTGTCCAGTACGATGCGGATCTCGTTCTCAGTACGCTGATGAGAATTTCGGCCCAAGCACGTCTCCAGATCGCAGTGCAGGTCCACGATGTACGGCTGCGGGAGAGTAGGATATATATATATATATATATATATATTCAAGATGAATTAGGCCGAAAACCCACCACAAAGTTGGAGTCCTTGGCGTGGCAGTAGAACTCGTTCAAGGTGCGCAGTGAGTTGTTGTTGCAGTCAACGATTATAAAATCATACAGATTATCGCTAAGCGTCTTTTTGAACGATTTAATTAGATATTGCATGTAGGTCTCCTCCATGGCATCATCGTACTCATACAACAGCTCCTTTTTGGGTATCTGCAAGGAAGAATATAAAGACAGGGCATTAGACAACCTGCTCTTAAATCAAAGCTTTAACTTCAAGGCTTTCTAGTATATCAAGTGCAGTCTTACTTTTGTTTAAATGTTTATAAATATTTTACTTTATGAGTATCTCTAGTATCTAAAGTAAGAAAAGCTTCGATAGAAAGATTCTTAGATTCTGGCTTTCACCTTCTTGCCCGTTTTGGGACATTTCTCCGTGTAATCGTTCTCTATGATAAAGTAGTCATCAATGCTGAGGATCCGGGGATTGGCGCCGCCCATCTCCAGCTCCTTATCCTTGATCAAGCGAGCCACATGCGATTTACCGCAGCCAGGTGGTCCACGTAATATAATGCATATACGCTTTGGACGGGTCATGCGTCCCGGCGGCAATAGAACCTCATCCACGGAGATCGTGTTGCGATTCTCGTTGGTGGGCACGCAGCACATCTCCAGGTGTGGAGCGTTTGTTGGCTGGGATATCTTTTGATTGGCTGTCGCTGTCGAGGGGAAGAGAGACATCGGCGGCGGTGGTGGTGCCTGCGGAGCATCAACCATTTCTGATTTCACTCCAAGACCCCATCTATTCATTGGGGGCGGCGATGGCAGCGACTCCTCATCGTATCCGTATCCGTCTCCGACCTCGTCACCGTCCAGTGGGGTAAGATTACTAAAGAATAAATATAATACGTTAATGTAATTGGCTTATAGTGAGCCTTTCTATGTTAAGCCTTTGCAAAATCTACAAATTACACAGATATAAGTCTTTGTATAAGGTTTTATGGCACATAAAAAGGTGAAATAAATAATAAATTTGGCAAAGGCATAACATAAAAGCATGAATCCGCAAAAATCTCATTTTAGACTTACTCTTCGCCATCAGAAATGTCCTCGAGATCATCGTCGGTACATGCCGGGCCATCGCCACCGGCTAGGCTCTGCTGATGCTGCTCCTCCTCCTCCTTTAGATCCTCCTTAGTTTGGTACTGCTGCTGCTGCTAGGGGAGAAGCATAGTTGGGATTAACTTGGCTGTCTTTACTGCTGTCTGACCACCACTCACCTCATCCTGACCGGAATCAGAGCCTATCTTTTCGTCAACCGATATCGATTGAAGGTGACGATTTTGGTGGAACTGCAAGCGTTCTTCCTTCATTCGCTGCTTGTTTAGTCTTCTATTATTTCGCTTGGCCATGGGTGCTCCTGATCCTCCTTTACCCATTCCTCCCATTCCTCCGCCTCTGCCTGACACTCCCATACCTCCTGCTCCTCCTCCTCCTCTGCCTGACATTCCCATTCTAGAGGCATGGCCGTATTCAAAGGTCTGCATGGGTCTGAAGTCCGGCAATCCCATGGATGAGCCCTGGCGGCCATGGACGGGACCAGGACCGATGCTGGGACCGATACCGGGACCAGGACCTGAACCGGGACCCAGCTGAACCGAACCCACGGCATCTGCCGATTTGTGGCCATAATCGATCACCTTGGCGGCCGTTACTGGGTTCGCATTTGAATAGTCGAACACCTTCATGGGACGGTAGACGGGATCATTGTGGCCAGTGGGAAGCGGCTGCTGCGGCTGCTGCTGCTGCGGCAATGCCTCCGGTGGCCTTTGGTTTGGATGGAAGGTTGGTGGTTTGTGGTTTGTGGCACATTTTGTATACAATTAATTCGTTGATTGTTGTTGGCATATTTAAGATTTGCAGTCGTTTTCGTTTGTTATTTAATATATTATTTCATTTTGTTTGTTTTGTGGATTTTTGTTTTTTTCATATTTTGTTTTAATTTTTTTTAGGGTTTTTAATGTTTTTAAAACCAAAAGAAAAACACTTGAACTTTTACTTGGGTTGAAATTTACTACAAAAAATACATATGTTTTTTTTTTGTGATGGGGGGAATAAATAGGGGCGTGGCAGGGGGCGGGCGGTTACAATATACATATCATATAACATACATGTTTGGCCCTAAACTTAGGCTGAGTTATTTATAAACAGCCGCCAGCCCTCCGATTTTTAGGAGTATCTATACAGAATTTATATATTTCCATTTGCATTTGTGCAGTAATCATTTATTTTCTTGGGGCTACATTTAATCTATATATTCTTCTATATTTCAATCTTGTTAGCTAGATTCTATATTTCAAATTCATCTTGTTAAGATTCAACCTAAAATAATAGTACAATTCTTAGGTTGCATATTAAATAGGCTCAAATTAACTTTATCTTCTAGAATTGTTCTAAATGAAGGTTGGCTAATAATTAGCAACTTATAAGATATTGTTTACAATTAATTAATACCAAAAATAAACTCTAGTCTCTGAGATTGAGTTGCTTTTACAGACGGACAGATAGGCGGACATACGGACAAACAATCGGACGTCGAACGGACAAAGCTATGTTATGAAAATACATATATATTATATGGAATCTTATAGGCTATTGGCATATATCCTATGGGTTCCGTGTCCGGGTATTCAAGTAGGCAAGTAAAGCCAACGGAAATTAACGGACAAATTACCTAAACAGTTCTATGGTTTATCGTATATTTAACATTTCCCTTTTGATTTAATTCAGAAAATAAAATAATTTATCGGACGGATACCTAAATATTTTTGGGATTGGATGAGGCTAAATTAGATAAGATTTTTGGCTGGGAACTGAAGCAAATGTATACTAAAAAAAAGGTCAGCTGCTTGTTTCTGGCATAATGGTCGCGTCTTAAGTTATGTGAAATAAATCAGCCGGCTAGGGCCTTGATTTAGCAATAAACCAAACTAAATAAAAGGTCGCATATTAAAGTTTATTATAAAAAGTCTTTTCAATTAAGTTTTCACATATTACGGCTCTCATATTTTAGTTTTTAACGTTAGTATGGCCTGGTAATGTTTAAATCAAAACATCAAGTGCACTTCTTAAATTATAATAGAGCCCGATTGGTTTAATGACTAAAAAATAAATTGTAGTAGTAACAGCATATAATGGACCAGTTGTTCCTTCATTTTAAACACAAATATACATATATATATATATGTATCAGAGCTCGCAAGAGGGTTCCCCTTTCAATAAAACTACGCCAAGGACCGATTCTCTTTCCTCTTGCGCTCTTGCTTTATACGTGAGAGCAATCTTCGCTCTTTTGAGACTGCTTTTAGCAAAGATCTACCAAGATTCTATCTTTTTCTCGCTCTCATTTCCACGCTTTGCTTGCAATGTACAAGTAAAGCAGCAATAACAGCTTTTAAAATCAGTAGTCTATCTTTTTCTCGCTCACATTTCCACGCTTTGCTTGCAATGTACAAGTAAAGCAGCAGTAACAGCTTTTAAAATCAGTAACTAATGAGTAACGAGAACGCTTCAAATATTATCTCTTAGAATTTAGCGGTATTAAAATATAAACTATTAAAAAACATATACTCAGAGAGAGAAAGAGCACTGTTATTAAGTGTTATCCCGTTTAGTGGTAATTTACGAGCTCTGATATATATACATACATATACTGCAAAGTACGAAGCATTAATTTGCCACATTTACCCATGTTTTAGCGATCGGAAATATATATTTAGTATGGCGGAATTAATGGATATTGGACGTATGCAGACGGACAGTTGACTGAGCGAATCGGACCATTCTGAATTTGGTTTTTGTTTACTTTTACACATCATCCCCCAATAATAGTGTTTTTGTTTTATTCTCCTTTATTGATATTCATTCAAGGGTATATATATTTAACATATACGACTTATATAACTTCCGCTCTATATAAAAGAATTACATATTCCACTCTAAGCAAGAGACTTTCGTGTGTGTTCGCTTTAATAATAAACTCAAAAATGGGGAATGGGTAAAGGAACTGGGGAACTCATTAAGGTAGAAAACAAAATCATCTTTATGCGTCTCAATTGAATTAATAAAACATAAAATATAGCTTTCGATTTCGGTCTCTGTACTTGTTGTAATTGTTGGTTGATGTGGCAGATGTGTTGTATCCTTAATGCTAAATATATATAGGTCTGGCCTTGGTGATCTGCCAGAGATCTGATCATCGGGAAGGGGAGGGGATTACGCTCTGCTCTGCTCAGCCGAACTCCCCTTCTGCTTAGCCTCCCCAACAAAATCTTGCTCCTATTCAG
The DNA here is from genome assembly GCA_008042775.1 of Drosophila pectinifera. NCBI lineage: Eukaryota > Metazoa > Arthropoda > Insecta > Diptera > Drosophilidae > Drosophila > Drosophila pectinifera. Next base: position 75,062 of record VNKC01000856.1, read on the forward strand.
ATCTCAGCAGCCCAGACTCAGACTCGGAGATAATTCGGATCTCTCAGTTTTATTCAGTTTTTGCGCTGCTGCTGCTGCGGTTGATGCTGGTTGAATTTACCGCCCCTGTTATGGCTGCTCAGACAATATGGTGGGTCAGACGACACAGAGATATATCACATACATTTCCGTATTTTTTTGGTTACATTATTCGTAATATATTCGGTTTGTTTTTTGTTTTTTTTTTTTGTATTTATATCAGTATTTTGCATAGAAGTAGAAGAGAAGAAGAGAAAACGGGTTTGGAATCGAAATTCCAGCATTAACGATAACTAGAAAAAAAAGGAAAGGCAACGCCTGCTCAAAGTTAACTACATTAAAATTGGATGATATATATTATCAAATACAGAATTGGAGAAAGAGAGATAGGGACAAAGAGAGAGAGAGAGAGTGGTGTGGGAAGGGGGAATAATGAGCGAAGTATTTGGTTAACAAACTATACAGACAGTTGATTTATAGAGAATGAATCCATATAATCGGACAACCAAATTCAGACTTTAATTTATCGAGGGGTTTATAGTATTAATATAGCTTTATTTGGGTTCTTCTCAAGAGGGAAGAAGGTCTTCTTATCGAAAATGCAGCTCTAACTTTAACCGCATTTCCTTTTCGATAACAATTACAGAAAGAAAGGTATTTATATCATCCCGCAAATAAGTTTCCCCTACTTAGGCATGTAAAGTACACATAAAACGAGTGCTTTACACACATATATATATGTGTACGTTCTATAAATAAATCCTATAACGCCAAGGCATTTTAGTCTTATTCGATTCAAGCGAAATAAAAAGGAATAATTTGTTTTAAAGGTACCAAGGATCCAAGAGATCCCGGAATATAGGAAATAATATATTCAGACGATCAATCAGACGACAGAGATCTCGAGAGAATGGTTTTTGATAGGGGGGAAAAAACGCTTCGCGCTTCACGCTTCCCCCATCCCCCATCCTTCCCCCTTTTCTTTTCTTTTCATTTTTTTAATTAATAGTTTGAGAATTAGTTAATCGAGTTAACAAAAGAAATAATAATACAAACAACATGAGACACTTACCCGTCGTTCCAATTCTTTCGATTGTTGTTGGGTCCTTGGTTGCCGAAGCTGTTGCGATTCTGGAAGTTCCTGGGGCCTCTGGGCGGACCATCGTCGTCGTTGAAGCTGGGCGCCGGTGGTCCGCTCTGTCGCCGGAAGGGATTATCACTGTGGCAGCCGCCATCGCCTCCATTGAAGCCCCTCTGATTGGGGCCATTGGGTCCTGGTCCAAAATTAGGACCCGGTCCACCGAACGGCGGCCCACCGAAGTCATCGCGTCTGGGTCCGAATGGACCGCCGCCGGGGGGTCCTCGCGGTCCAAAGTTGCGTGGACCTCCAGGACCGCAGCCGGGTCCAAAGTTCGGGCCAAAGTTAGGCCCAAAATTGGGTCTATTGTGCCGGAAGTTGGGTCCTAAGGGTCCCGGGCCGAAGTGCGGGCCAGGCCCCGGGCCATTGGGCCCGAAGTTCGGTCCTCCCGGTCCAGGGCCGAAGGGATGACGCGGTCCTGGACCATTGGGCCCAAAGTTGCGGCCACCGGGACCGAAGCCACCGTTGGGACCGTTGGGACCGTTGGGACCATTGGGACCGTTGCCGTCAAAGTCCATAAAGTTGTGGCCCGGCACTTGGTTGGGGCCAAAGTTGGACCCAAAGCGAGGACCATGACCTGGTCCATGTCCGAATCCAGAGTTGGGGCCACCGTGTCTGTCCTGATGGTCCTTGACATTGGGGCTATTATCCGAATCGCGCGAATCCTGCGATTTGGTATCGTTTCCGTTGTTGTTCTTCTTCTTGCGCTGCCACTCGGCAAAGGACAGCGGACGTCCATCTGTTCCGGCGTCCGAATCCGCCGGCTGCGGCTGCGACTGCGACTGGTGTTGCTCCTGGCGATCGCGCTGCTCTCGCTCCTGCACATTGGCCACAGCCTGAGTAAGATTGTTAAGGAATGCTGGGTCCTTGAGGGCCTTGCTAAGGGATTCGTTGCTCTGGTTGCCAGCCGGTGAAGGTTCGGCTTTGCTAACAGCTGCAGCTCCGGCTGGAGCTCCTGCCGGGGAATCACTTCTACCATCGGTCACTAAATCCAGGCCGGGGATGCCGTCACTCTTCTTGAAAATGCCGCCCATGACTGTGTCCACCGGTAGCTGTTCATTGTTCACATCATCGTCATCATCGTCATCGTCGTCGTCCAGGGAAATGGTGAATATGGGCTCCACCTCTTTGATTTGCTTTGCAGGTGTGATGTCGGAGGATCCACTTGTCTGCCGTCGCTTGCCAAGGCTGCTGGAGACGGGCAGAGCGGGTGCCTGGGGAGCCACTGGCGGGGCAGGTGTAACTGTGGGAGTCACTCCTGTCGGAGTGGGTGTAGGGGTGCCTTGCTTCTCCCTTTCTTGTTCGGACAGCTTCGACGGCGACTTGTCTTTGGACTCTGTTTTAGCGCCATATTGGTTCGGTGGCGGCCCTGGGGGTCCTTGTTTTCCTTGATTGCCTCTGAAATCAGGTGGTGGCCCTCCTGGACCGCCTCCGCCTCCCCTTTCAAAGTCACTGTTCGCATTGGAGAATCGACTAGAACGTCCGGCAGCAAAATTGGATCCCGGCAGCATCGACGGCGACACCTTCTCATTGTAATTGACCTGTCCTTCCTTTACATCCGGTTCCTCGGAGTTGGGTGGTGCATCTTGCTGGTCGGACGATGCCGAGCCCGTTGATCCGCCCTGGTGATGCTGCATCTGCTGCTGTCGGCGACGTCGCATCTGCTCCCTTCGCTCGGCAATGCGACGACGCTGCTTCTCGAACTCCTCCTCGTAGCGTCGATACTCATCGCGATCGGGATGATTGGCATTGGCGCGCTTCCAGTCCTCGAACTGCTGCTCCCATTGGTCGAACAGTCGGTCAAAGCTGGCCTCGTCCAGGTCGTGTTGCTGCTGTTGCTGTTGCTGCTGATGCTGGTTGCGATTTGGCGGGAACTGCTGTTGGTTTGGACCTCCGCGCTGGTTGAAGTTGTCACCACGATTCTGACCGAAGCTGTTAGGACCTCCTCCGTCGCCGCCTCCGGGTCCGCGCTCTTCTGAATATCCCTGGTTTTGATTCTGGTTGCGATTGTTCTCCCAACGATTATTGTTTGACCGACGATTGTTGGACGAGAAGCTGTTGCTGTTGCTATTGTTGCTATTGCCAAAGTTATCCGGCCTGCCGCTACCTCCAAAGTTATCCGAGGAGCCAGGTCCTGCTCCTCCGCGACCGCCATAGGTATCGGGATTACCTCTTGGCTGACTGCCAGCTCCTCCTCCTCCTCCATAGCTGCTCTGATCCTGGCTGTAGTTACTGCCAAAGTTGCCGCCGCCTTGGTAGTTGCCCGAACGCGACCCAAAGGTGTTACTGTTGCTGTTGTTGGTACTGCTGGCAGGTGGCGAGTCGCGCCCAAAATCGGATTGAGAATTCTTCATAAAGGGATTAGAGTTGCGTGGACCTGCATTCGATTCTCCTGCGCCATCGGGTCCCCAATTCTTCCTGTTGTTCTGATAGCTATTCTGAGGCTTGCTATTGCTATTACGCGATCCCTCCAGGTCGCCATGATCTCCGTCGTTGTTCGACCAGCGATTCTGTCGCTGATTTTGGTTGTGGGTCTGCTGGCCCTGCTGCTGATCATTTATATTCGGTGGCGGTCCCTCCCAGCGCCGGTTTTGATTCTGATTTTGATCATTGCTGCCCATCCATCGGTTCTGGTCCCCGCCGCCGGAGGACTGCTGCTGCGGTGGTGGCCCTTCCCAGCGGCGATTGTTGTTGTCGTTGCTACCAACTGCCGGCGGTGGTCCGTTCCATCGATTGTTCATGTCACTCTGCGGCGGTGGGCCTTCCCAGCGCCCTTGATTGGAGTTGTCCAACGGGGGACCGGACTCCCAAGGCGGCCGGTTGTTACCGCGCTGACTGTTATTACCCCACTGGTTCTCCATGGAGTTTTGCTGAGGCGGCGGCTGCTGCTGCTGATACTGGTGCTGAGGTGGCGGCCTCTGCAGCGATGGAGGTGGCTGCTGAAGATTGGGGAAGCCCTGCTGCTGGTCTGACTGATGTCCCTGCTGGTTATAGTGCATCTGGTTGCCCCATTTGTTTGGTGGCGGCTGCTGCTGCTGCTGCTGCTGGGACGGCGGTGGTTGATGCTGCTGCATTGGCGGTGGTCCCGACCACTGACCACCCTGGTTCATCTGGTTGTGATTCTGCTGCTGATTGTAGGCCGTCTTTTGTGGTGGCGGCGGCGGCGGTTGGTTATACATTTGCGGCTGGGCCATGATCTTGCCAGGCGGCGGCGGTCCAGCAGTGGGATTTGGGAGAGCGGCGACCGGCGCTGGGACAGCGGCCACAGTCTGGTAATATGTCTGGGGCTGTGGATAGGCCTGCGGGCCGGGAGGGGCGACCACGGGCGTGGGATTGATCACAACTGGAGTAGCAACAGGCGCCACCTGAGCCACTACCGGCGCCACTTGGGCAGTCACCGGAGACCCAGAGGCAGTGGCGGCCGCGGCAGCTGCCATTTCCCGCTTATACTGCAATAAGAAGAGAATGATTCCGGTTAACAACGAGTTCTAGGGATAATATTAAGTCACTAACCTGCTCGCCGTACTGGGCATGCCACTTGGCGTACTCCGCCTGGTAGGTCTGCCACTGGTGCCAGTGGTGCTGCAGAGCATACTGCTGCTCCGGGGTCATCGCCGCGTACTGGGCGGCCGTGTACTGCTCGTAGGGGTTGCCCGCACCGCCCGTCGCCGCCAGACCGCTGCTATAAGGGTTGACGGCAGCTGCGGCTGCGACGGTGGCCGGGGGAGCGACATCGACGCCGACTGCTGCAACGGCGACCAATTGTGCTCCCGCGGATGCGGCGGCCTGGTCGGCGGGCGGCGGCGGAGGCGGTGCATCGGGCAACGGTGGCGGCAGGGACGGCTGCGGCGGCGGAGCCAACATCGGCACCGCTGTGGCGGCGGCCGCCTGCCATTGGTTCCACATTTTTTTTCGCGCTTGGTTAGCGAATGCTCGAGCTGGCTTTGCGGAGGCAAACGTTGGATAAACAGCCTTCGATTCGCGTCCCAGTTTCTCTAATTCCGGCCGACGCACTCACCTGATTTGTGCGCCTGTCACAAAATCACAATTCACAAATCCGGGCGAGATGAAAAAAAAAAAGTGGTCACTTCGCCATTATAGTGGAAAATGCTATGTGGCCATCACTCTTTTCGCTCACAATACTAAAGGGCTTCGAGAATGTGTGCCGGCCACACTCGATAGTCGGCAAAACTCTGGTACCTCTATAATCATGACACTGAGTGGGATAGGAGGCTTAGCCTACTAAGTGCGAGCGAGGCCACAATAGAGTTTTTGGATTAACCCTTAGATAATGCGGGGGCTTAAAGTTGCCTTTTTAAATAAAAATAGTTGTTAATCATATATTTATAATAAATTTATAATAATTTTGAATTACAAATTATGCGCTGTTTTTCTTTTTGTGTAGAAAACCATTTGTTTAGATTCTTAATTCTGAAATTTATTCTAATCTTGATATGCCATTTATTGTATATCTATATTAATATTAACATTTTCGGCTGCTTTTATCAAAGTTTTCTTTACATTTTTTGTTAATTTTTGTTTGTCATTAACAAAACGCTTAAAAATCAGTCCCAATATTGTACTTTTGTCTATAAACTGCCTGGGGCATATATTGCAAAATGTTTAATTTTCATTTTTGTCAACAAGCGAATACGTCCGAAAGTTAAAAATGAATGTTTGGACAGCCGACGAGACTAATTTCATTAATTTTATCATGATATTGACGATTTTTTCAACTTTATGTTCGACGACAATTCAAATTGTGCAATTATGCACTTTGGACAGAATTGCAATTTTTTCCTGATTCGGGTCCCGATATTTGTTAAATTTTGTTTTAATTTTAGTGTGTAATAGATATAGAGGTAACAGTAATCAATGGAAAACATTAGATTTTTGCTTATTTTGCTTATCCGCTAATAGTGCAGATTTGCCAAAAGTATAATCCTTTAAAAATTAAAAGTCATATAACTCAACTCTCCGATCGCGTGCCAACATTCACGGTATATGAGCATATTGGGGATCAAATAAAGATCAATTGGTGAAAATTTATACAAAATCGTTCCGCCACGATTTGAGAAAATCGCCATATAGTGTGGGCGTGAAAATCAGCAATACAGAAGGCAAGAGCTCCGGAGCTGGAACTAGTTATGAACCAGTCGCTCCACCAGACTAAAGAGCCAACTTTAATTAAAATATTGGGACTCTTAACGATCGTGTGTCAACACACGCGGAATTTTAAGAGAAAGGGAATAATAATCATGAATTTCGGTTTTAATCTAAAAGAGATCGTTCTGCCATTATTTTAGAAATTCAAGTATTTCTCTTTTCCGAACTGGTTAATAAACACTGGTTCCATATCGATATGAGCGCCATGCACGCCCTATCTTCCGTCATAATGTCAATTGAGCCTGTTATTGTATTTGAGCTTCCCATAGGTTGACCCAATGTTAAGTCATTTTTAAAAAAATTACGAAAGGAATTTATTGAACTTTTGTGGGGTAATAATTGATACTACATGTTGACATTTTTCAAATGGATATTCAAGCCACTTGCACATCTTAAATTTGCCCAAACTCGTAATAAAACATTAGTAAATTCTATTCTTAACACGTAGGTACTTTATTTTACCCGATTTAGTTATTTATTTACAAAATAAATTAAAAATAAAAAACCTTCTTGGTGTTCCCTTTCCCAACGTTCCAGGAAAACTTGCACAACGTTGCCAGAGTTGTGCAGGAGGGCGCCTATTTGAATTGTGGTGGCATGGTCACACTGGACACTCTGACACGTGCTGCGAAGTTTTGTTTTGCTTTCCTTTATTTTTCATGTGAGAATCTTGCGGCATAATGGCGGAGACGAGCGGAAAGATTAAGTTCCTGATAGCGGACACCACGGCCTTCATCAACGCCGTGCCCCTAAACGTGAGTGCGCTCCAGATCAAATACCGTAGCCCGTTGTAACTCCAGTAACCGAATCCATCATTGAAATCTCGTTCAGGAATATGCCGAGCAGGTGCTCACCGTGCCCGAAGTGGTGGCCGAGGTGCGCAATAAGCGACAGATCCGACGCCTGTGCGTCCTACCCTTTGACCTGCAGGTGCGGGAGCCGCGCCCAGAGAGCGTCAAGCACTGCGTGGAGTTCGCCAAGCGGACCGGAGACTACGCCAGTCTCTCGGGCATCGATCTGAAGGTTATTTCACTCACCTATGAGCTGGAGGCGGACACCGTGGGTACCGCCCATCTGCGCACAGAGCCGGTAATGGCTCAGACCATCGCCTCCAAGGAGAAGCCCGCCGAGATGCAGGATGTCAACAACAAACGCCTGGTAGGCTGGTACATGCCCGAGGGTGAGGAGGAGTCCGATGAGGACGAGGAGGAAGAATCTTATGAGGAGGACGAGGACAAGGAAGAGGCTTCAGAGGAGGAAGCAGAGCAGGAGGAAGAGGAATCTAACGCCGTAGACACCGTAAAAGCCGCCATTGAAGCTCAGTTGGCGGGCAAGGAAGCCCTGCCCAGCCAGCCACTGCAGAGCGGCCAGCCAGAGGAAGAAGAGCCCTCGCAGGAGGAGCTGGACAAGCTCTTCGAGCAGCTGAAGTGCGCGCCCAGCGCCGAGGAAGAGAAAGAGCTCTCGCAGTTGCTGATATCCCAGCCTCGGGCGGATGAAAGCGAAGAGCCCGAGGAAGAGGAGGCGAATCCACAAAAGCTTGCGAGCCAGGACGATGACGTGGGCGACGACGGCTGGATCACGCACTCTAACATCAAAAAGGCCAAGAAGGCGCTGGAGGGCAAGGTCGAGACCGACGAGGTGCCGCCCGTGGCCTGCATGACCACGGACTACGCCCTGCAGAACGTGCTGAAACAGCTCAACCTCCATTTGGCCGCCCTTAACGGCCGGATTATCAAGCAGCTCCGCACTTACATCCTTCGCTGCTACGCCTGCTACAAGACCACCAGCATCATGACCAAGGTCTTCTGCCCCAATTGCGGCAACAAGACGCTGAAGCGAGTGGCCGTCAGCCTGGACGAGAACGGTCGCCAGGTGATACACATCAACACGCGCAGACCGCTCACAAACAAATACAAGAATCAGAGCCTGCCGCGCTTCCACGGCGGCAAGCACTCACGGAACCCTATCCTCTTCGAGGACCAGCCGATGCCCCGGCAAATGCCGTCGCGGGTGGCCAAGACCAAGACAAACGCTTTGAACGAGGACTACACTGCCGGCTTCTCGCCGTTTGTGCTGCGCGACGTGGACTCCAAGTCGGCCATGCTGCGCTCCAAGGGCAACCTCAAGGAGTGGGCCAGGAACAACAACTTCGAGGAGGATCGCAGGCGCAAGAACTACAATCGTTTGTACAAATAGATATTTTACGGGTTGGGATAACGTTCTAATCGTAGACTTTATATAATATGTAATATATATATCTGTATTTGAAATAAAACAAAAAACCGTAACCGTGGACAAACAGCGCTTAAATCACAGTTTGACGCAAAGATCGTTGCCCGGATATACGGGCAGATTCAGTTCGTATTTTCGCTGCAGAGATGGGGGCACGAATCTGCCGCCCAGGTAGTGGTGCTCTCCTCGGAAGTGGCGGGCGCAGAGCTTAGGTGCAGTCAGGGAAATGAGCAGAGCCGGCTCCAGGTCGCACTCACTCAGCTTGCCCTTCTCCACGTCCCAGCCGCTGGGTATATCCACGCTAAGGGAAAAGAAACACAAGAACAGATTAATTTCCCTATAGTTAAACATAAAACCTCCATTCCACCTGGCTATCGGTAGCTTCGTCTGCTGCAACAGCTCCACGACGGCCACAAAGTCTGCCCGCACTGGTGCCTTGAAGCTAAACCCAAACAGGGCGTCCACAATGAGATCGTACTGGGTGGCGGCCACCTCAACGCTGGGGCACTCGCTCACGGCACAGATCTCCATCATTTGGCACTGGTGACTTAGCCCCTCGAACAGGGGCTTTGGCGTGGGCTTCGGGTAGTAAATGACGGGCGTGTAGCCCATCAGGGACAGGTGGCGGGCGCAGACCAGGCCGTCGCCTCCGTTATTCCCCGGACCGCAACAGACAAGGACGCGCGGATGGCTCTCCGGGGGAAAGCACTTGGCCACCGCGTGGGCACAACTCAGCCCGGCCAGCTCCATTAATTGGTCCACGCTGAATCTGTACGTGGTGAAGAGTTCCTGATCCACATTGATGGCCTCGCTCTGGCTCAGATACTTGACCATCTTGTTGCCGGCGTAAAATCGCTGTGTCAGCTGAAACTCGGGAAATGCCCTTGGCTTTTGCTGGTTTTTATGTGCTTTCAAGGAGTGTAGAAACCGGGAAATGGTCCTTAGGGACGTAAGACGTTGCCAGCTCAGCAGGCTCATAGGTTGCGGCAGGACTCTATCAGTTTCTTTTCCGAATATTCACATCAGAAATAATTTAGCAAGTTTTCGGTTTTTTTTCAAACAGCTGACAGCAATGTTACCATATTTTTGTAAGGAAATATTAATTCAAATATCGATATGTTCGATGATTACTGCACTTCTGCTCGTCGTTCCTACTAAATCTGAGCTGGGAAAAGGTCGGCATTTGCGATATTCTGATATATTTGATAGTATCAATCGTATTATAATTAAAAATAAATATGGTCGTTGCTCATTTTATTCATTTGTTTTTTGAAGTGCGATTGTTGCCAACTACCTCGACTAGCCACTATCGAAAGTTAAGCCTCGATCACTATCGATCACAACTATCGTGAGTGGTCAACCCACCTCTAACTTTGGTAATTCGCTAAATCGACGGTTTGCGATCGGTTCGTTACGCGCTGGTTTTTTAGTTTTATTTCGGGTTTTGGTTTTGTTTCGCGCACTTTGTTTTGTTTTTGTTATTTGTTTTGTTTTTTGTTCTGTCAGTGGCACGCACTGCAAACAACATTGGCAATACCAACAGCAACAACAACAGAAACAGAAAAGAAATCGTTGCAAGTTGCGTGTCGTCACACATCAACGCAGCGCAGGCGCGACAGCGCAGCAACAGAGCAACAAAAACAACGGTAATAGCAACAGCGTTCGACAAGTTTGTGCAAGTTGCGCGCGCGCGTTGCAGGTGCTTGATTGTCGCCCCGTCTCACTCGTCGGCTCTGGCATTAATTAACAAACTTCAATAGAAGAAAACGAAGCAATCTAAAATAAATCAAATAAAGTAAATAAAAAATTAAAATCGAATAATTTGGTCAAAATTGGTGAAGATAAAAGCGACTTGAGTGTGAAAATTTAGCACATAAAAAAGTGAAATTTTGACAAATGAATAAGTTCTAAGGCTGCTGATTATTTAATTGTAATCTCCAGGCAAAAGAAAATTTGAAAATCGTGTTTTTAAATAGAATCGACTCCATTATGCATTAACAAAAATTAAAACATCTGTATTTTGTCAATTAAAACCAAAAGATATTGCATTTATGGTGAAATTGTGAAAGAAAACCCCATTTATTTTTTTATTTAATTTTTTTCTGGTTGTTGCTGAGTGTTATTCGGTTTTTTTTTGTTTGTTTGCTTCAAGAATCAAATGGAATTGGAGTTCGCCAGCACAAGCAATTAATTGGAATCGCATTTAACTCGAGCTGAGGTAAGTTTTTTGATTCATGTTTAATTATGTTGCGACACGTTCGCTGAGAACTTTCACTGACAACACCTCGGTATCACTTTCGCAATGTGATTTTTGGATTGCATTTCATATATTATCAATTTGTTTCGGGTTTTGAGTTTCTTTTTTTCGGATTTGGTTTCGGGTTTTGTGTGGAAATTTCCGGATTATTATTTCGACATCGTTTACCTGCCGCCACCCGCACTGTTTCCACCTTCTCCGTTTCTTTCGCCTCTCATTTGATGGCTGCAAGAAAATGTAACAATTGAAGACGCAATCATTTTGATCTGAAATATATTTATTGTATTTAAGAACAAAATCCCACCCTTAAGTAAAAAGTATGCATATATAAAGGCCATTTAAATAAATTGTTCTTTAACAACAACATTAATTTTAATAATTGTTCAAGGCATTTTTCTATGTTGTTTTTATTGCTTCAAAAATTATGGGTATTTCATTGTAGAATGCCTGGGAATTTGTGTGCATTTTCTCACCTTCCCCTTCGCCTTCCTTCCGCTATTTCCTCCCTCTTCTTGCTGCTGCTCCTCATGCAAATATTTCGGGTCGATGCAGCAGGTTATTGTTGCTGCCATCTCCCTTCCTCTCACGCTCCAATGGCCAGCGAGCGGACAGGTAGACAAGGGGGGTAGGGGAAGAGTGAGGGGTTGAATAAAAAGGACCAGGTAAGCGATCGGTGAGAACGAGACGGAGTAGAGCAGCAGCTGCTGCTCTTTACCTTTGCCTTTTGTTTGGCTCAGCTTTTCTTCCTCTTCATCGCGGCTTCCTGCCAAAGGGCACAGTGGGACGAGTCTAGCTATTTATGTGAAAAAAGTATTTACCTTAAAAGCTTAGTGATAATATTAGTTTTATATATATATTAAAAATAAATATAGGAAAACTGTTTTAATTAAATTGAATTTATTTTTAGAAATTCAAGCGACTTTATCAGTTGTATAATTTATGAATTTTTTCCTATATTGATTCATCATTAATGTAAGCAATTCAAAGAGTAAATCTACACGTTAGACTTTAAAAAAGATTTTTTATCACATTTTCATGACATTTGCTTTGACCTTTTGCACCCACAGTGCCATTTTGGTGGTGCTGATTACCTGGCTCACGCTTCTTCTTCTTCTTCAGCCGCTGTGATTTGCTGGCCTCGTTATTGTTGTTTATTTTTTCTCTTATATTTTCCACTTCTTTCGCATTTGCTTTTATTGCTCAAATGTGTCTCGACAGGCGGTTTTTCTGTTTTTCTTCTACATATATTCTCTATGTGTACATGCGTATGTATGTGTGTATGTGCGTATATATTTGTTCAGCATTTGTTTTGTCTGCTTTTCAGTGCACTTTGTGGGGCTTCACTTTAGTTAACTGAGAAGAAGAAGAACTATAAAAGAGGGGCTAAAAAGAAGAAGAATTAAGCTGCAGTTGGCCTTCAACCGAACTTTTTGACTTCAACCTTATCGCAAGTGGAAAATGCATTTCAATGTGTGTTGAGCTTGTTTGTTATTTGTTTTTATTTTCCCCTAAGCTAATTGAAAAGCTTTTAAAACGGGCACTGCCCCAAAAATTTGTAGTCTTTGTAAACTGATATTACTAAAATGTCGAAATTTTTCACATATATTTATATTTAAATTTATAAAAATAAATTTAAAAAATAGAAAAATGTCGAATTTATTTTATAAAATCATCTTCAGGCCTTTTTTCTTTGTGAGAGGCTTATCGCCTTCACACACAGGCTGGGAAATGAAAATGGAAACTGAAAGTGGAATCGATAAGCGAAAATGGGTGACAAGTTGAATGGGTTACTAAACTAAGCTGTCCGTCGAAAGAGAATGCAGAGGAGTACACAGAGAGATAGTCAGAGAAACAGAGAGAGAAGAAGTGGAAAGAGCGAGGGATCAAAGCCGGGGTCAAAGCTTAGTCACTCACTTGCTGACATTCTCTTTGGCCGTCTCTTTCCAGGGAGTCATAAATATTTAGAGCTTGTGTCGTTTGTATCTGCATTTCCTTTTCGCCTCGCTCAGCATTATTGATACCCTGCAAATGAAGGGGCGTATCGAATTACCACAAATCGATGTACTGATTATTGTTGTTAATATATTATTTTGCAACTTGTCTAACAAAAGTCTCAAATATTACTCGAAGTTTATGTGAAGAGTATAATATAATAAATCTAATTTCCATTTCCCTAAATATACATATGTTATTATGATATTAATGATAGTTTAATGTTTCCTTAATGAGTGTCAGTTAGTGGACTCTGCAGAACTGTGGAGTGCTTGATGGTGCTGCTGAACCTTTGACCTTGATTTTATATCGAAGTGGGTTGTCATCGAGTGATTCAATCGTCTGCGCGTCCCCACAATCGCGATCGCGGCCTGGCGCCTATCAAAGTTCTCCCCCTCATGTAATGTCATTTGTGGGTTCTTTTCCCATCCCCCATTGCTCAAAGGTTACTGATAAGTTTCTATTTCAATAACAACAACAACAGTAATACCGACAGACGAACTGCAGGAATAATAAATGCCAGGTTTCCGGACCGAGATCGGGGCAATCCCTATGGGATTACCTCGGCTTATCTTTTATTGTTCCGAAGCGCGGCTTAGCGGCAGGTAGGTGGAAGCGAGGCAGAACACAGAACAAGCATTTAAATGTAAAAATAAAAAAAAAAAAACAGCAAAACAAACAAAAATGCGAAACACGAACACGAAAACATGAAAATGTTGGCCGAAACCGTACCGAAAACAGTTTTCAGCTAAATTCAAGTCACCAGGGAGTGCTACAGAGTTGGCAAGCTGCAGGGGGGTGGTGGAGGGTTTTGGGAGCCGGAATATGGTACTAGGCTGGTAAAAAAGAAAAATAACACAAGATAAAAAACTAAACAATATAAAAAATATATCAACATTGCAACGAATTAAAGCCATTTAAAGAAGCAACGAAACTTCCATGCTCTCATTTTAGAATTAAAATAATATTTATATTAAATTAAGATTTAAGATTCATTACAAACTGCAAGATCCAGAAATCACTTATCTGAAGCACAGAAGTTCCTAAAGAATTATGATCAAATATACAGTATATAAAATAAGTTTGATTGTAGTTTTACATTAATTATAATTAATATTTAAATGTAAACAATTACCCTTACAAGCACTAGAACTTTATAAACTAGTTAAAATATTATTAATAGTACAACAAATATCACTTTCCCCTTCAACAAACACATTAAACCATATCCATCTGTTGGTCTTATCTATTTAATCTAAAATGAACTTAAAAAAGTAGATGTCACGTTACTCTTAAAACCTAAAAAACCTAAAAAAAAAAGTATAAAGTAAATGAAAAGCGGAACCCACACAAGCCGGCTAGAAAAAAAGATGGGAGATAGAAAATGTACAAAACTAAAAGCCGGATGGATTAAATTGGGATTTATGCCCAAACGCACTCGTGGCATATGTAATGCACCCCTCTCCCTATTTTTTGTATTATTTCTTGTTTTGTTTTGGGGACTCGCCCCAGTCGGTGCTCCTTTTTTGTTCTTCTCACCTGCTTCCTTGTGGAGGTCTCGCTCTTTATATTTTTTTTCCTGTTGTCGAGGGCGGGCAGATAAAAATGTTGAAACAATAACCAAGGTAATTCCCAGGAGGCATTGCCTGGATGCCAGGATACAACTGCCAGAGCCTTTTCGGGGGTGGAGAGCCTTCTGCCCGAGATTTGGAGCATTTCCAAGTCCTGTTTTTTAGCGTTTTTTGTTTCGTTACGTTCTCGTTGAGCTGGACGAGTTATCCAAAGCAAAGTGTTGTACATTTTCTGCCATCGCCCATATGGAAATTGCATTTCCTGGACGCTTTCGGGTAAGAGCGGGAAAAGCCCCGCCGTAAGGATGGTTGTTGCATATGCACTTTTTATGTAAGTCAGCAAATTGACTCTGCTTTCCGCACATTTTCCTGCAATGTGACTGGACTAGGATTTGGGCTGGGGAGAAACGATGAAGTTATATGCGATTTTCAGAAAAACAGAGGGTAGATAAAAGCTTATGGAAAGGATGTGTCTGTGTGTGGTTGGCCTTAAGAGATTTTCCACACTACAGATTTATTTCAGTTACCGTCTCGGACCCAAAAAAATTATAAAGATACAGATGAGATTGGCTTAACTTGAGGGCTACCGATGATACCCACAGTTTCTCTCACAATAATCGTTACTTTGATGTCTTGCTCGTACTTAGCTAAAACCCTGCGGTTGCAAACCCTAATTAATGGAGTTTTTAATACAGTGTGAATTTAAAATGTTCTTTCTGTGCAATTTACTTCTTTGATAAGTAATTCTTGTCCATAATTGAATAATTTATGCGTAAAAGCCAAAATCCTGACCACGATTGAGACTCCATTAAACGAAATTATAAAATTATTATTCCCATGGAGTGTGAAAAGCTGCGGATAAACAAACCAGAGGCTTTACCACCTGGTTTTATTTTTTTTGTGCGTTTAATATCGTATGTGTTATGAATTACTTTCGACCACTTGCAATAATGAGATGAAAAACAACTTTGTTGCCGTGACTGTGGCTGCTGGTGTTGCTTTTTCTGCTGCTACTGCTACCAAATTGGAATTCCAATTAAATGGAGCCGGGACTTGGACTGGGGGAAATTGTATTAAAATCCCCGCTCAGCTCTCGGCGACATGATTCAATCAAACTGGCAAACTGAATTGTTGCGGGAAACGGAAAACCAGCAGCAGAAAAATAAGCAACAATAACGGAGACGCGCAGATAATATGATATGATACATATTGGCTGATATGTGGCTGCAAATAATACTGGATATGTGAAGTAACTGTTGCATAATGCTAGGAAATAACTAATCAAATAGTAGGAAGCAATACACTAGCAAAATTATGTCAATGAGCTGGCTGAGCTATAAGATGACCTTGTCACCCCCCAAGACCCCCCCAAGACATCGCCGCTCCCAATTAACCCTATCAATTGAGCAGAAAAATAAAGAAATAAATACCCACGATGCTCAGGCAATCATCGGATGCATTTTGTAGCTCGCAAATTAACATGTTTTTTGCGCGGCTGCCAACGCAGCTACAACTAAATGCTACAGGTTTCCAGTTACCACCTACCTGTTACCTGTTCCACGTGCACCTGGCCGCGCGGCAAGGAGTGGGCTTCAAAAGGAGATGAAGTGCATAAGAGCAGATATACCATAAAGGGGGTAAGTCTTCATTTAAGGTATTTATGTTCTTTGGATTTCTCACAGACACGCTGCGAATTTTTACTGATGAGAATATTTGTTTTTTACACTTCTTTACAAAATGTTTGCCAAATAGAAGACCGAATATTCCTGCGAGAGAAAGTAGCATTGTAGAGGAGATGTTGATTCACGTCTATTTATGAATATATTTTGTATATCACTCCCTTGATCCCTTTTTTTGTTTCATATCTACTTGGTGTTGTACTTTAGTAGCGAACAAACAAAATGTTTGTCGAAATGAAATGAAACATGCCCGCAACGGGAGGAAACAGTGCACAAGAGGAGACAGAAGGCGGACATGAGACCCCTGCCACAAGCCAAACGACTCTCCAAGCTCCGACATCCAACTGTAATTGAAGTTGAAACAGTTGAGCCAGTAAATTGTGTGCTATATAACATGGCAACAGCCACAGCAACTACGGAAAAAATGAGGAAATATGCAACTGCTCTCAACATGCTACAGGGGAATTCCAGGAGGGGAGCTGGAGGTCATTGCACAGAGACAAATTTAAATATATTGTTCAGTGAAGTCTGAACAAGTGTGCCGAGGAGAAGAACGAGTAAGCTTCGCCGACACAGAGCATTAGTTGATTCTGGCAAAATTTCGGTAAAGATCTTAAATTGCATTGGCTTTTGCATCCTCTGGCATTGCTGCCAAATTGTTTAAACATATTTTAAGTAGACTTTAAAGATTCGGTATTATTTTCTCCACAAATCCACGTTTAACAGTTTGGAATTCTTGTGGTAAATACAAAGGATACTATTTTTTATTAGTTTATTATATTTATTTATTTTTCGCTGTGTGACATGACCGTTGGTTTCATATAAAAAAGCACTTGTCTCCTCTGCTGCTTTGTCTCGTGTCAAAAGGGATAGCAAAAGATATGGGGGAATTAAGGGGGAAAAGCTAGGGGAAGATCCAAGACCAATCGTCCCTTTTGTGAGATGTCCAACGGCTGTTGGGCAAATGTCAATCTCCAGACAAGTGTAGGTCAATGCAAATTATGAGAATCGAGTGCAATGGCCATAAAGGACCGAAATCCAAGACAGCTGACAGACAGCTGAGGGAGAGGAGGGGCAAAGGATAAGTCGGATATAGGGGGTGACAAACACGACACACTTTGCAGGAGGATGAGCCCAACTGGAAGCCAAAAAATAATAAATTAAATGTCAAACGGATATCGGCTATCGACCAAACGAATTTGTCGACAATATAAAAGGAATAAATTGCCGGAAAGTTGAGGAAAATTATGAAAGAAAATCACTTAAGGTTAAGATTAAGTGTTATATGCTTCCAATTTTATTTTTTTAGGTTTATTTTTGCAAGGCTTAATTATATTTATATAAGTTAAATAGTTTAATATGAAGATTCCCGCAAAAATTTTTAAATAAAATTTTTAGTAAACCATAGGACGTTGAGATATCTCTCTTTAAGGCCTGACAATTTCAGCCAGAGCCTTGCAGATTCGATAAAAGCATTCATTCTATCATCAGGACCAACTTAACACACATTTCCAGCTTCAAAGAAGCCAAAATAACGGGCACAAGCTGGCGGAGATTTACTGCCCAACCAGTGACCCGAGGAGACACAAATCTTCCATTTGGAAATTGCCCAACCCTCCTCCTTCTCTTCGTAGTTATTTATTTAATTTAACATTTTTCAATGTTGCAATTGTGTGTCGTCTGGGTCGGAGATTTGACAATGCAAACGAAACGATAAGCGGCACGAAAAATCCCCAAATAAAAACAAAAAACAAAATAAAAATGTGAGTGAGAAGCGAAACTCACAAACCGAAACCGAAACCAAAAACTGAAAACTGAAAACCGAGAAATAAACCCACAGAGAGCGAGCACCGAAAAGTGTTTGGCTCAATTCCATTTATCATTTACGCATGATAAGCCCGATAAGCGTTAGTACCTCGCCTCTTTTCCCTTTCCCCTTTCCTTTTTCCCTACCCCCCGTCGGCAATATTCCCTTGATAAGCTGGCGGCAAAACTCTTGCCAATGTATCTCACATTTGTATCTGAAGCTGTATCTGTATCTGAGTCGGAATCTGCTTATTGTCATCTAAGAGAATTCGAAATGCGTAAGCTAGCAAACCGCTGGATATATCGTATTTGTTTTGCGGAAAAGTTATTTGCCACAGGAAAAGTTTAGGGAAATTCGAATGTGTTTCTCTGGGGCTTCTTTCATTTTTTCTTTCTTATTTTTGTGGCTTGAGCTGAAGTTACAGCTGGATAAATATCTTTAAGTATTGCCTAATCCAAATTTGATTGATTATAGCAATAACTAAAATTAAGTCCTATTGACAACATTTTTTTTTATTTATAAATGTATGACTGAATTGTTGAACTGATATATTGAAAGGATTATTATCATAATTTAATTTTAAATTATGAAAACAATGGTAAATTATTGGCTAATATCGAATATTATTGAAGTGTCTATAGAATATTTAACAGAGAGTATTTATTAAATACTTAAAGGTATACATATATTTGAAAAGCTTAAAATAATCGAAAAACTTTTAAATAGCATATATTTGTTAAGTGATATCTCTGACATTTATTTTTAAATGTATTAAAAAGTATATTCTTTAATTTTCTTAGAATATTATGGCAATGCTTATCTTTGATTTTACCTTGAGCTTCGTCATAGTTCGCTATCGTTTATATAATTTATTTATTGTGCCACTGATTCCACTTAATCTGCAACAAAATCAATTGTACCATTTTCATTGATAAAGAACAAAGTCAATGAAAGAAAACTCCCCCGATAACAACTTTAGCTGAAGCTAAAGTGATTGATGACTAAGACCGTTTAGCTTTCTTATATTTGTTAATCTTATCAATGATTAATAAATACTTACTTGTAATTATTTTATTATTCTAAATAAAGTTTTAACTCCTATTCCATGTAGTAGCCACTATTTCGTTGAGCATTTCCATGCGATTTCCTTTTACATTTTATGACGATTTTCATCTGGCTTTTATCTCTATTTTTTAAGCATTTTTTCACTGCCCATTTTTCGGATTTTCCGCTGCATTCAACCGAACGAAATCACCTTGATTTTGTGGGTTTGTTTTCGGGTTGGCTTAGTTGAGATGCAATGGGGCTGGGCTTCACTTTCGTTAACCCCCCAAACTTGCCCGCTTAACCCCTTTTCAAGCCCCGAGGTCTACAAAGAGAGATTACGTTTCGGGGGCCCTACGAACGTTGTTGCTATTGTTGTGCCCTCTGCCTGTCTCGCTTCAGGTGTTTATTTTGCAATGTACTATACTTGTATAGGGAGCAGTGTATGTGTATAGCATACTGCTTTTATTATTGTTTTTTGCTGCTCGTTCGTTGCTCGTTACGCTTCAGTTTGGAAAATCACGCTTTATTGCATTTCAAAACCGATTTGCTATGGCCCATGACCGGTTACGGGTGAGGGGAAACGGCTTGGGGGGCTCGAAAAGTTCCCACACCGCTCGCAAAAAAATAAACAAATATATACAATAATACCAGTTGTTTGCTTATAATATTTGTTAAATTTAATTTGCCCTAATTATGACCATTAAAGAGGTACATTAGATAGGAAAATAGATTCTTAAAAATGATTTGATATTGAACTTTAAATTATTAATGAATTGATAATATAATAATGTTTTGAAACGAGAACATTTCTAAACACGAATTCCACAAAATTCATGTTATTAGAATTTAAATAATTTAATGCTGTTATAATGATAGAAAGGTTATCTCATTATTTTCTTGTAGGTATTTAGGCACATAAAAATATTTATAACATATAAACTAACATTTTTGGAATATAGTTAATTGATAAATATTTAAAATAATTTCAATGCAAAGATCATTTCTCCTTGTGTAATCTTGCAGCCTCTGGTTCGATGATTTTCCATGCATCTAAAATCCCCCTTTCTTTTCCATAAAAAAACATCTACCAGCTGAGTTTGCAAAAAGAAAAAATCAATTTACACGCCAAATGCGTAAAAATCAGCAACTTTCCATAATTACTTTAATAGCCAACGACTCCGACTTGGCCGGCCGTTTTTGTTTATGCTCTTCTTTTTTTCTTTTTTTTTTGTTAAACAATTAAAAGACCATTTGGCCATGGGCGGGGGCAATTCCCCCTCTCCTATGTCTCCGTGACTCACGAAGGCGGCAGAAAAACTGAAGCTAAAAATAATTATAAGAAATTCAGCAAAAATGACTAAACGATGAAGTTTCTGCCGGGCTCCTCCCCTTGCTCTATCTTCTCCTCCTCCCTGCCTCTCGTATTTCTTTTTTTCTTACTTATTTTCTTTGCTTTTGGCTTTGTTTTGGGTGCCTCTAAGTGTGTGTGTGTTTGTCGTGTGTGTGTGTGAGGGTTCATGAACCTGTCGAGTGTTTATCAATTATTATTATGGCAGAATTGTTGGCTTGTTTGTGTCGGCGAGTTTTATTTACTTGGCCACAGTGAAGCCTGTTTTCACTGAAATATACTACTAACAGCTAATATACTTTGTGTATTTCCCAAAATATATTACAATCAGGGTTATAAATAAGGGGAAGGAGTGTCTTATTTATAAATCATTGGGCTATTATATTGCAAAAACAAAATATACAGATGCAGATATAGATACAGATAATACAACAGAATAAATATAATTATAGTAACACAGGGAAAACAAGAAAACATATTAAAATGTTTATATAATGAGGGTTTTCTTTCGATAAACCTTAAGGAAAAGATTAATACTGATTTATTAGAAAAAAAATATACGTGGAATACTTTTAGACACCGTGTTATTGATTTTTAAGACCCTGAATCTTTAACTTGCATAAAAACTCCACTCATGGTGCAGAGAAACTCTGTTCCCCAAAGAAACAAATCTTTTTACTGCAACGAAAGATATTGCAGAGGGGCAGAAGCAAGAAAAACCGTGTGGGGAATAAGAAAAAAATAAAGGGGTAAATGGAAAAAGGGGGAAAATGTGAAAAAGGGAGAAAAAATCCAAACATAAACTTGATTTGCGCACCAAATTGACTGTAAAATGTGCAATCTGCAAGTTAATAATCGCCACACGAATGGGCCTGCAATTTGAGCAGCCCAGAGCAACTTACAAATACACCAACAAAAATTGCAATAAAACCTGTAACAATAACACGAAAAGCTATAAGAAATCGGCCAATTAAAGCAACAATACTTGTAGACGTATACGTAATATTTCGCAAAAATGCACGCAAGTAGCAAACAAAAAATAAGCGGAGAAAACATAACTAAACAAGCTGAAACATAAACAGCCATATCAGTAACATGTACGACAACACCAGCCACGTCAACAACAATTGCAACAATATCAGTGCATCAGTCAAGCGGCAAATAAAAAATGACTTGAAAATACTTTTTCCAAGCGAACGATTTTAGTCGACAAGCTGACTTTTGGGAGTGTATACCCCAGTACAGTGCGTTGCATTTTTTGTAGTTAAAAGTCTTATAAAATTTAGGTAGAGTTGTTAAGTGGGCAGCCAAAAATTCCCAAAAATGTATTACTGATGGGGATTTTTTAATTGGAATTCCGATACATATATGTCTAGGACAGGATGTTCTCTATATTTAGATTTTTTTTGTTTTTTTTTTTTTAATTCTAAGTTATGAATATGACTCACACCTTACAAATAGAAAACGAATCTGAAGTAGCTGCAATAAAACATCATAAAGTCGCCGAGACACCAACAATATGGGGCTCAATTATAAGAAAGAAAAAAGTATGAAAAATAAGATAATTTTGTTTGCATTGTTGCAAAGGAAAAAGAGGAAAATAAAACCAAGTGATGCATAATTTGCAATGCTGATGAAAAGGGATGAGGTACAAGTTCCGAAAGAGAAATTAAATTATTAAAACGAGTTCAAGTTCAAGTGAGTATAGGTACAAGCATGCACTTACCTTAACCTTACCATAGATCAGGCTTTAAGTAATCACTTTAATGTTAGTTAGATCGATATAAGTATTATACAGTTATTATATTAACTGTTAATATATATTTTAAATTAAATTAAATTATTAAAACGAGTTCAAGTTCAAGTGAGTATAGGTTCATGCATGTACTTACCTTAACCTTACCAAAGATCAGGCTTTAAGTAATCGTTTTAATGTTAGTTAGATCGATATAAGTATTATACAGTTATTTTATCAACTGTTTATATATATTTTGTACGATTTCTTGATCCTTAAATGCATATTTAGTGCATGGAATGGCTTTTTTTTAGTAAGCACATCTCTGCGTCAAGCGATAATCCTCTGAAGATTCAGCAGAGCTTTCCTTGGTTCCTTGGTTGCCTTTCCAATCGGCCTCCTTTATTGGGGCGTAGGCAATTACCGTTGATTAATGCTCAAAGAGAAAGGGAAGGGAAGTGGAAAGGAGAAAGGGAGGAGCAGCAGCAGCAGCAGCAGCAGCAGCGGCAGAGTCTCTTGCAGTCTGAAGAAAGTAACGCTTGTAATTATTTCTCCATTGATTGGGGTCTCGTTTTTTCCCCCCAATTCCTTTGGCTTATTTTTCGGGGGGTTTTCTGCGTCTTTTTTTTATTGTCTCTGGCCAATCTCTGGTAGTTAAGCTCTCCGTCCTTCTCCTTGTATGTTCCTTGTGTCGTTCCGTCTCCTACTCCACTTTGTCGGCTGCTTCTGCCTGCAAATGATGCTGTAATTTATATGCCTTTGTCATTGCACTTGGTCCGGGTCTTACGCTGGCCTTCTCCTATTCTCTTGGCTGCTCTGCCTGCTCCTGCTCCTTCTCTTGCTCTTACCACTCCTGCCCCCCACTCCTCCTATCTTTTTGGCCACTTGTGGCAGTTTTGTTTGGTGGATCCTCGGAGCTGACTGCGAATGGCTGCTCATAAATTTCTGCTGCTTGCATTTGCGTATGTTGGCCATCGTTGCCGCAGCTGCTGCTGACTGTCTATACACTAGAAGAAAATTGGAAATAAATGCGAGTCATTGGTTGGACAATTTCTAAAGCCAATCTTAGCCTTATATAATAAGCAGAGAATGAAGTCTTAAGAGATATAGTCTTCCTTATATATTTTTTTCCAGTTTATACCATATACCCCCCTATCTCCTGCCACTCTCTGCCATGTAATTTATGTGCGGATTTTTATGGTTTGTTAGTTTTTGCAGCCATAATCCAACCTATCCACTCTAGGAACTCTGCTCCTCCTCAAACTCAAACCCCTCCTCGCCGTCTTATTGAACACTTGCAACATCATGTTTACCTCACCATGGTTTTTACCCCTCTTTTGCGCGCACCCCTGAATTCTTTTAGATTTATTTATTTGTTGTTTTCCTTCCTCTCTGCTGTTTTTTTTTTGTTCCGGTTTCGCTCTTGATTTTTTTTTTAATAGTTTACTCCCTGCATTTCGTTAGTTCATTTGTTGCTTAGCCTTTTTATATGCAAATTTGATAAGGGAAAAAATATAAAAAGATGCAAGCTAGCTTCTTGGGGGACTTGAGAATATTTTAAAGGAATTAGCAAAAGGGCCATGGACTATGGGGGTTCATTAAACAGATTCTCTGTTTGATGTTTATTATTTAAATTGTATTTAGTCCTTATTTGTTGTTAATTAATTGTAGTTATATTTTGTTTCAGCTTACTCTACTTTATACAGAGGAAAGAAGGCTTTAACTTGAAGATCTACTGGGTAAGTACACTTATTTTTTTACTCCAAAATAAGTGGATTTAATTTAATAGAATACCTAGATTACTTTTTATATTTACATCTTTTTGCAAAGCTTTCATTTCATTAAAGTTTGCTTGGCTTCCTCTCTTTTTCAAAATCAATTTCAGTTTCGTTTATTCCAAACAAATATTTATTTTCCCGTTGCATTTCACTCGACGTTCCTCTTTTGGCTATATGCAAATCAGGGGGAAGATATAACCAGCAGCCGCCATATTCCATTTAATATTCCATTGCATTTTGTCGCCTTCCGTCATTTTTGAAGATATTTTGTGTTAATTTCTGCGTTTTGGCTGTGCGCCAAATTCATCATTTCTTCAGTTTATTTACCTTTTGATGGAACTTCTTTCTGGCCCGCTCGCCTTTTGAGTTTATTTTCTTTAAGTCGCTTCTTTTTTCTCTTTTTTGTTGCATTTAATTGTGTTGATTTTCATGCTTGCCAAAAGGGGCATTAGTTTTTTGTTTGTTTTTACCCATATTACGTTGAAGAATTCTTTTTGTGTTTTTTTTTCTCGCAGTTTATTTTTCGTGTGCCACACGTGACCAAAATTAGCGTCGAACTTTGGGTCTTACTGTAATTGCCTTTAATGTTTCGGCACGGCGAGAGAGCTAGAACCAAGAACTTTCATCTTTTTTGGCAAAGAATTTGTTAGACCATTTTTTGCATTTAACTTGGAGGTCATAATAAAATTAAAAATAGCAAAAAAAAAACGTGATATTTACAAGAAATACAAAGTATACACAATTAAGTGGGAAGTTACCAAGTACGAATTCAGCTCTATGTCTTAGAAGGATTTGTTTAATTCCCTCTTTTTCCAAAGCGTTTAAAGAAGTCTTGCAGGCTTATATTAAAATTGAACGTACAATCTCAATAAAGTTAACTAAAAACTTGCCGTCGATTCAATACAATATGGGAAAAAAGACGACGATTTCGTGACTGGCACTTGCTAGTCCGCCGCTCAACTGCGGTCGGTTACTTATTAACTTTTATGGACCATATATAAAGCGCAGTTTTCCCCATTTTCAACAAGCCATAGCCCGAAGCCCGAAGCAACCGAACGAACTCATCCCTGGAAAAAGGGGCGGGCGGAAAATGGGTAAGGGAAGGGGAAAAACCAGTCCAAAATGTATGGTAGCTCAAAAGCAAAGGCAAGTGCCCAAAAACTTAAGGCGAAACTAAACCAGACGACGACGAGTATCTGGAGAGTCGCGGCGCGCATTTCTTTGGCCACAGCAATTTACCAAATATGTACCTTTCACTTTGAAAATCGTAAAATGTCACAAACTGTTCAATAAAAACACAAATGACAATAAAAAATTCGATAAACAAGCGGAGGAAAATAGCAGACTCGAACTCGAACTCGAACTCTGAAGTCCAGAGTAAAACTCAGGCATTGGCCAACAACAACGGCGACAACAATGCAAGCCGTTGCATAAATTATTGTAAATTTATGCGAAAATTATAGCAACAACTGCGGCAGCACACGGCAAGCGTCAGCAACGGGAATCGAAGATTTAAGGCTTTTTTTTCGGTTACCAAGTGGAAACAGGCTAATACTCTAGGAAAATAAGACTTTGATACAAGTTACTTGCTAAGTTTTGTCTTAAAATTTGCTTTTTGTTCAAATATGAAGGTAATAAAATGAATAAACAAATAATTAAATAAAGATATGGCAAAGAGTGCACCTAAAATTCCCAAGTACGAATTCATTTACAAGCTAGTAAGACGCCAAGCAAATAAAAATCTCTATTTAGGTGGATAAGTTAGCTCACACTCTTATACATTCTTAAAAACCTTTACAAATTAAATTTTTTACTTACCATATTCTTGTGTGAGCTTATGCGAGTTTTAAAAATAAAAATGCAAATGGAGAGAGCGGAAAAATAAAAAATTGACCAAGTAACAAATTTACATTGATAACGACTAAAATGGATGATGTGTTTTCAAATATTTTACGATCCAAAACGAACGTGTTCCCCCAAAAGAAAAAAAAAAACGCAATAACAACAAAAGGGTCAACAAGTTGTCAACTTTTTATGATTATTGTCTGCCTCTCCCTTGCACACTGTCGCTATCTCGCTCCCTCCCACATCGGAACGTGCACTTTTTAGTTTTTTTGTGTTAACCTTTTCTATTTGCATTTTCGAGTTGCTTTTCTTTATTTCTTTCAATTTTATGATTTTTTGTTGTTCTTTTTTATAAGCTCGCCAACGAAGCGTGTGAAAAAGCCAGCTAGAAACAGTGGAAAAACGACTGAAAAGCGGTGGAAACTTTAAGACCCACACTAATGAGAAATAAAAGAAGACGTTGGAAAATACAACGCAGAAAACATAGATGCCTTTGGCTTGATGTTGATATTTTAATAGGCTAAAAGGTGAAATAGAAAAGAGGTTTTTGTATTTGGTTAATGGCTGAAGCCACACTGAATCGGTCAAGTTAATGTCCATGCTAAATAGTTGGAGAGCCTCAACACACTCAAAGCCATTGGGTTGGATGGTATGCCTGAAAGATGTGGTGTTGCAAGTGCTCTCTGAAATATGAGATTAGATTTGGTCAATGTGGACAGAGATATGATTTATAGTCACTAAATTCAGCTGGGAAAATATTTGCCCAATGTTGCCTCATTTGAATGAAGATTATACGATGTTTAGTTTATAAATAAAGACTTGAAGGGTTTTAGAAAAAGTAAAATTGAAAGGGAAGCGAGGGTGTACCATTTATGAACCCTTTGACCTTTTACTAATAATAATAAAAGACTCTTATGTTGAAATAATATTTATATTGTAAAACATTGCTTACCGTTAATGAAATCTCAATAATATATAACACGAATAACCGCAACCATGCTCGTGGGTAATTTTCCATAATTATTATTTGTTTAATTGCGTTTGTGCTGTTGCCAACTTTTTGCCTGGCTTTTTGTGTTTGCGTTTTGGCTTAGCTTGGGGTTTGCCTTTCTGATTATTTTAATTCTCATTTTCTCAGCTTCTTTTTTTTTCTTAGCTTTGTTCCCACATTGTTGGGGATGTTGGTTCGTGTAATTAAAATACGTTTAACGGGGTTTTGCATTTTCCACTTCTGCCAAAGGAAAAAAGCCAACGACCTATGGGAAATTTGTCTAGGAACTTGCAGTGATTTCTTTCAAGAGTTTTCCGAGGGAAAAGAACGAAACAGGAAAAGGCAACGAACAACGAACAACGAACAGCAAGCAAAGTTTCCACCGTAGGCTGTTGGAAAATTACCTTGAACAGTGAAAACAATTTATATTTGTCTAGAGTGGGGCTACATATGAACTCCAATTAAGTTGGCATATGTGAGCAACCTCCTCCAAAAAAAAATATATACTATATGTAATGCCCAGACCGTTATTCGTTGTTTATGCAGGTATATATATAAACATACATATATCTCTTAGGCATGCGTGCCTGTTCATTTGCATTTGTTTGTTCGCAGACGTGCCAAAGAAAGACCAAAACTTCACCATCAGCAATGGAAATTGCAAGTGGAAAATGCAACTGCAACTGCAATTGCAGCAGCAACAATCAGTCCAGTGCAGTCGGAGTCAGTCTCTTAATTAACTTTGCATGCATTTAATTGCTCGGCCAACAGACCCAACGCTCGTGTGTCGGCAAATTAAATTTGATTTAAAGAAACCAAGTGGATTATATAAGCGTTACATGCACACACATATCAGCAGCTATTTAAATATAAAACACCTCTAGCAGTAAGCCATATAAAAGGGCCAACTTTCTATGAGAAATCGAAGGATAAAGCCATTTTACTGGAAATAAACCTCGGACATACAAGAATATAAGTGTGGGAATTTATTTATTTATTTATTATGTAGTTTCCAATGCTGCAAGTAACTAAACGATAATACTTTACTTTTAAATGTATCATATGGTAACCTCCTTTATAACACACATATTTAAATTATATATAAAATATCCCCTCTTAAATCCCAATATACTAACCAACTTAAAGTTGAGCATAACATAATTTGTCCTTTAATTAAATGTCAAGTTAAAACCACAAATTTTCACCCAAAGAGAAAGGGAGTGAAACTAAGTGGCGTGCGTTTGCACACATGAAAACTCGCAGAGGGACTTGATTAATTAATTGTCAAGCGTCTTTAATTGAAAGCCCATTCACAGAGAGCATCAGAAACTATAATTAATATTATTGTCGGCTGTGTGGCTGACGGCGACGACGACAACGACGGCGAAAGGTTAACTTGTAGAAAATCATTTAATTGCCGTGGGTGAATGGCAATTGAAGGCGCCGAACAGAAGCCCAAATGAAAATCTCTCTCCCTCTTGGCAATTTGTCGTCTCTCGGAAATTTGGGTCACACGGAAATGAAAGCCAAGTTAACAGAGGCACACAGAGTGATACACACAAGCAGACGAATTTTCCGTATAGCATTTAAATATCAAATCAGGCCCAAATAAAATAGAAAAAGACTCCAATGACTCAAAAAAAAAAAACAAGAAAAGGCCAAAGAAAGCCCAGAAATTTCAAGTGGGAGGCCAGGAAAAGCGCCAATTGACAGAAGCAAATAAATCAAAATTAAGTGGCGACAAATTTAAAGTAAAATGTTTGCCAAAAAGAAAAGGTAGGAAATTTTAAGAGAGGAAATGCTTGAAGTGGAATGGAGAACAAATAGAGTAAAGGTGTGCATATTTTGGCCAGAGTACAGGTAAAAAGGGTGATTTGGAGAGGAACCAATAGGGAGAATAAGTGGTAATTCTAGAGAGTTATACACATTTAAAAGAATAGTAAATATTGTACGAAATATTAAGAACCATTTAAAATTTTGTACGTATATTAAAAAGTTACCTAAAAAAATTAATTGAACGGAGAAATTCCTGTATTATTATATATACACTTATTCGAAACAATAAAATGCTCGTGAGGGGAATAATTATTAAAAAGCGATTGCAATAGATTGGTAAAATGTAAGCTAATACGAACGACTTAAAACCCTTTATTCATTCATTATCGGTTTACGCTCAATTGACTTTTGATAAACCTGAAAGGGTAAAAAGTAAATCCATTTCCCTTTTAATATTTTGGCTTAGATAAGAAGACAACTTTCCGACTTTTCCCCACAAAGTGCATTATGAATATAATGCCTTTCGCTGTTTGCTTTACCTTTTTTTCAAGGCCTGACGCCAGGAGTTAGCCAGCCTGTAATCTTCTTTATCTTTTTCTTTTACCTTTTCCTTTTTTTTTATTTATATTTAATGTTTTTTCTCTGTCGCCAAGTTGCGGCAATGAAAATCAAAAGAGAGATGGTGGAAACCCAACATTTCTTGGGAGTACTCCCCTCTTGGTGGCAATTTTGAATGGGATTTTGGGTGAGAATTTATGCTTTTAAATATTTACAGATTTGTACACTTCCGCCTGTACTTAATTGCGGCAGTTCTTCCCCTTAAAATAACCGTCTTCTAAATATTAATATTTTTAATGCGTTTATAGTTAGACCTGTGTTTATTTATTGCCTTTATATTTCATTCTGACTTTGCTTAGGCCGATGATTAATTAAATTTGTTTGTTTAAAGGGAAGTTGGAGTACCGCCGCCCCACTCCCAATAATGACTTTAAATTCAGTATTTTATTATTGTATTATTTTCCCCTTAGCCTCTGTTTACTTAGCTTATAGGGCAATCTTTTTTCTGAGGGCTTACTGTTCAGATGATATTCCAAGGCTGCGCATGGACACGATCAAAAGGGCGCAATTTAACATTTTTTTTGGGGACCGTCCCCGGCTGCATTATAAATCAAGTTTCGCCCATCGCCCATCGGCTGGCCGGGCTCCACCTCCAAAAAGTTATCTCAAGGTGAAGCTTACAACAACAACAAAGAGAAAAAAGCACGGCGGGGTATAAGGTAAAATAAAAATCCCCATTAAAGGGCATATATACAGCGCCAAGGTTACCTGGGCTTTTTGTGTAGTTTTTTTTATTGTTACTGCGGCTGCTGTGAGTGCAATTGCAAATTAAAAACTGCCTTTTTGTATAATTATTTACGACAAGATTGTCCACGATTGTGTCAACTTGTCGCTCTGGCTGTATTTATTTTTATTTTTTGGACACTGAGCTAAACAAAAGATACAGAAAAGCACTTTCCTGTTATGCAATATCGATTGTGTGCAATAAAAAAAATATATAAATAAAAAAATAAAATCAAAGACATTGAAACACTTTGGGAAATGGCTTTTAGTGCCTAAAATGGCTGTGCTTAATAAATATTTTATAATAAATCTTTTTATATAATTTTTATAAACAATTCCAAGAAATTTCCCTAATGCCAACCTAGACAATATAGATATATATTTTATCTAAAAATCACCCATAACTAAGCTCATTAAATATATAGGTAAAAATAATAATGCACTTTGTGGTTTCACTTTTTATTTACTTACTCCCGATAAGGGGCAAGAGTGTGTCTTGTGGGGGTGCTGTCCGAGTGGAATTAAAGAAATACCTCCTCGAAACGAACATGATGAAGTTGCTCCGCTTTTCGGCCTGTCTGCGCCCCCGCGAAATGTCACTTGCCACAGGGCTCTCACTCTCTCTCTCTCTCTCTCTCTCTCTCTGCTATTTGCCTTTGGAGTGGAGAGTAGAGCTCCATGTGTCATTTTTATCGCTCTGCTCTATAGTGAAGCCCTCCCCATGCCGCGCCTCACCCCCTTTGGATCCATCCAGACACCGCACCGCATTCAGTGTGCCCCGAGTTCCGAGTGGCGCTGCATAAAATTGCCAACTACACAATCGCAGTCTGGCTTGGTTTTTATGACTCAGAAGTGCTTTACGCTGTGATTGAGTAGACAGCCGACCACAGAGGCGGCGGGGCCACTAAAAAGGAATCCGAGGAGGGGATCCAGGTCTGCACGGATATATGTATACGGCGCGGAGAATAAAGAGGAGCGAGCTGTGTGGAAATCGAAAATTGTGAAAGTTAAGTGAATGACGGCAACTTGTCGCTGGGCTTATATAAGTAAAGTTAAGTATCGCCAGGCCATCGGAGAAAATCGGATATAGATGGGCGTGATTCAATGGCAATCAGAGAGTAACCATGAATATTCAATGTTGATTTTATCGGCAGTGGAGAAATGGCTATAAACTGTATGGATTGACTTACTGGATTGTCTCTAAAATCAAATTAATGGTTAATTATATAACCAAATATATGAATGACTAGATTTTCTAATATTATCCAGCCACTAATTGACCTTATATATAATATATATAAGTATTATCATCGCCATCTCTATCATTTTATAAAATTCTTAAGCGTCTATGGATATTCCCTTAAATATAATCCTATAGTCCCCATTTTTAAAGTGTTATTAACTTGCCGCCTGGGCACTTATGACCCGTTTCTTCAGAGATTTATAAGTACCTTCGTGTTGTTCAGATATCTGATCTGCGAACCCTTGTCCCCATCGTATCTTCGGTTACCTCACACTAATTTGCAGAAATTTGTTGCTGCCTTCCCCAAGACATATACATACATATATCTTTTTTTATATGTATGTCTGCGGCCATGATGGCGAATGGCTGCCACTTGCCACTTGGCCACTGGCCACTGGCCGCTCTGGGCTGCACTTACCTGGCTTGCCTGGCCAAATTCCCAGTCATTTGGGTCCACTCCGATCTCCTTGGTCTTGCCCTGTCCCCCTTGCCACACGTAGCCGTTTGTGTTGGCCATTTCGGTTGCCGTTTTCGGTTGTTATGGCCACTTGCAACACACACATACACAGCGAGACATCATCACGTAGAAAGGTGGACGAACAACAACTCAACAAAAAACGAAGGCAACGAAACTAAAGAAAAATATCTGAAAAATTGATTAAAGTTCTTGCAGCGCGCAAGCGGCATCAATTACCTGTTGCGGTTGCCTCTGAGGTTTGGCAACGGCAACGGCAGCAGCATCCACAACCACGGCACGGCAGCCGAAATCAGGTGAAGGAGATGAGGCTGCTGCTGCAGCAGCCAGCAAGCGGCAACTGATGATGAGGCAGAGGCCGGCAGAGACCGAGGCAAAGTTAAATATGATTACAGCGCTTGGCTTTTAGTTTCGAGCATTTTTCAATATATGCGATAAAAGAAAAAAAATACAACAAAAAATTCGTTGTGCCTGTGTTGTTGGCATAATCAAGGTAAAAATTTGTTGTGGCCGCTGTTTCGTGAGCTGGCTTCGTGCCGCAGTGCTGCACGGCTAAAGAAAATACTTGATTTTATATATATTTAAATAATTATTTACTTGAAATGTTATGAAAATATATTTAGAAGTTTTTAAAATATTTCTGAATCAATTTCTTATTTAACTTTTTATTTTAATAACAACAAATGTTAGTTCTTTATAATTTAATGAAAAACATAATTAATACACCTAAGTCACCCAATTCACCTAATTCACCAAATTCATAATATTCGCAAAATTCACCTTATTCACCAAACTCTCCATATTTTGTGGTAAATTTTGCTTGCGTTCTGTTATTTTTTTATATATTTAAATAATTTTCGTACACTCTTTATAAGCAAGCTACTGATTAATTTTTAAAATTAAGCAGAAACCACAACCTTTTTTAATTTATTTATTTTCAAAAAGAACACTTACATTATTATTGTTTAATGCTGTGCTCAGACATCACTTAATGATCAACCTTTCTAACATACCGAAAATATTATTCAGATCATTAAACCTTGCCGTGCAAGAGACAGAGAGAATTTCCAGTTTTTGAACTTGGGCCTGGCTTTTCTTTGACTCCCTCCCTCCATAATATTTTTTTCTTTAAATTTTTTGATTGATGATATTACATTTTCAACTCATGTGTTGCTCCCATCTCTGTCCCACTGCGTGCTGCCATCTCTTTCGCGCTCTGTGGCTGCGAAGAAAGCGCTTAATTGCTTTTGAATGCTTTCCGTGAGTTGCATTTGCCGCCAGCAAAAAGGAAAGAAAAAAAATAAACTGGGAAAAGGAAAAATAAAAAAATAAAAGAAAAGACAGCTGGTGGTTTGGGGACGACCGGCTTGTTTATGTAAAAAATGTAAAATCATTAAGGCAAGCACAGCAGCAACTTCTGGCCCGGGTTGTGCCTCCTCTTCTTGAACTCCTCCTCATCCTCCTGCTGCTCCTCCTCCTTCTCAGGAGACTCTGTTTTGCGGCATTGTCTATGGGTGCACGGTTTGACAAGCACTGCAGTTAAATGCCAAACAACCCGAGCAACAACAAAGGGAATCTTTAAAGCTTAGCAAAGCAGCAACTCGAGATGGAAACACTTGAGATGGCGATGGAGGCCTCTGCCTCAGCATCCACCTCCTCCTCCCCCTCCTCCTGCTGCTGCTGCTGCTCCATTGTGTAGAAATGCCAGATAGAAAATCGAAAACCCAACCGCAAAGTGGAAGACTGAGAGAAGAAACTGGCGAAGAAGCCGAGACATGTACGAGTATCTTTTGGGCGAGCCAAGATAGTATTCTTTTATTTTGTTAAATTTTTTGGGATAGACTGAAAAGGTTGTTAAGCTGGGGACTGAAACTTGAAATGAACTAAATCTATATCTTTTCTAGTAGAGTTATGGATATAAGTACTTAATTCTGAATTAGAATCCCTGCAATATTTATTTAAATATTTTGTAATATATTTATGAGGGTATCTATCATTCCCCCGTTCTGCAGATTTATTTTTTCGGTGGCATCTTCTATGCATGGGTTATTATTTGGCTGTTTTCCTATTTTACTCTATCTCGTTTGCTCTTTTTTGGTTTTTTTTTTCCGAACAACAATGAAGGAAAATTCCCTTCACATTTTGCAAACTTGAAGTAGCTGCAGCACCAGCACCACTGTTGTTGTTGCAAGTTGCTGCTACTGCTGTTAGCCTCAAAAAAAAAATGAGGAAAAAATCATTGGAGAATAAAAAAAAAGAAGACCATTTGCTGCATCATTAATGGAGCCAGTCTGGAGTGGGCCTCAAGCCCCCTTCTCGGGGTGAGCCCCCTTTGATCATTGGGTAAATATCAACAAGCGTCCGTCCATGTCTGCGACTAAAAGATTTTTTCAATTCCTGGAATTTAATCAAGGTGCATCTCCAAGCCGAGAAAACAGAAAAACAGAGAGAGACAAAAAAAGCAAAGACCGCTGGCGGCTGTCGTCATCGTTGTTGTTATCTCTCTGGTTATTGTTAGTGTTGTTGTTGTTGCTGCTGTGGATGTTGCCGCTGTAGTTGTTGTCGTAGTTGGTGTTGTTGCTTGTGCCTGCCCAAATAGTTAAAGGGCAAAATAAATAAACGTCGGTCGACAAATGTGACGACAACAACAGCAACAGCGCCGACGACGATGAAGAAGAAACTCTTGCCTATAATGATGTGCCGATAATGAAAGAGCAAGTTAATGTTGCTGCCTGATGCCGGGATGTTGCTGTTGTTGCTGTGTGAAATCATTTTGTAGATGCGCGTGATGCGATATTATTTCCTACACTCTTTCCTTTTTCTTACCTTTTTTTCATCTCTTTTTTGTAGCCTTTAAAGCTGGGAAAAGCAGCGATAATTCTATCGGAATTATCGAAGGGATCTATTGCAATAATCGGTATTTTGGTTTATTCTTTTAGTAAGCTATAGCCGCTATCGATTTGCCAATCAAAAGTCTTAAGATCTTGTTATAATGTGAAAGATATACCTCACTTAAAGATTTCTTTGATCATAGTATAATTAAAGTTTTAAGCTTTGAACTTGTATCCATTTATTGTTAATTTTATGTTGAGGGACTTATATATATAGTTTAATAGATATATATATATATATATAAACTATAATAATAGTTTGGCTGGTATGACTGTGTCGGTGTTTTATTAGCAGCGATTGGCGACCAGCTTAAACCCTCTACTAACTTGTTTTTGTCCTCGAGATACTGTGTTGTAGCTGTGAGATACTTTTGCTGCAATGACATTTAATTGTTGCAACAGCACCTGCAGAGAATCCATAAAAAAAAAAAAAAATA
>VNKC01000856.1:109836-148015 GCA_008042775.1 Drosophila pectinifera
ATCCATAAAAAAAAAAAAAAAATACGAAAACAATCAGGAAAGTAAACCACAAAACCAAAAAAAAAAAAAATGAGATGGAACAAGAAAATGTAAAGCAGAGCAAACATCGCTCCAGTTGGTCTGTATCTTTGAATCTTTGTATCTATTGTGCTGAGGCAGCTGCCTCGGAAGAATCTAATCAATTTGCAGGCACAAAAGAAGAACCAGCCAGCAGAAATAACAACAAAAATTTATAAATGGGAGATCGCCGTGAAAGAGGGTCTGAGTTGGAGTAGAAGAAGCGGCGGCGACAGCTGTTGCTGGCCTATTGTTTCGTATCTAATAGATACATGGTCGGGTACGAATTGTATCTCATAATTTGTAGGGGTTAGCTTACCTGCTGAAATGTTCTCAAAGGACCCCGGGGAAACGAAAACCGGTTGTCGGCCGTCAGAGATTTTTATTTGTTAAAACCTTACACCTGCACGAACAGTCAAATGTGGAGATACAGAGATACTCAGATGCAGATATAGATACAGAAACAGATATACTCGTATGCGAGCCACGACCGCAATTACCACAAAATTGTTGCTTAAATGGCCATCATCCATTATGCATTGCAACCAACAAATTGTTTAGAGCTTGCCAGATTACAATTTTCGGTGCACTTTCAATTTATCACTATCACATATTACATTTTCAATTGCCAAAAATTATTTAGCTGGAAATCATATTTGGATTATGCCAAATCGAAAATTAAAGGGCCAATATATATTTGCCATACAATTCAGGCGCATCGCCCTGATTAAACATTCATCATTTATTCCGGAGAGAATCGGGAGTATAATAGCACTGAATACAAATTAAAGACCATCAGACGCATTATGATGAGTGCATTATGTTGGGAGATTGATTCAGCTGATTACGACCTGAATTGAAAGCGGCTTAACGATGATATGACGGAAAGCTGAATATGTGCTAAAACAAAGGCCCATGTCAAGTAAATGAAGGGAAAAATAATTACGACCATAAAGGGAATTAATATTTACGCTTAAAAGAAGCGCTGCAAAGTTTAAGGTCCCTCGTTTGAATATCCATTTTTTTTAAATTAATGTTTATAATGCAATTTTCTATTCATTTGTTTTTTCTCTGCCTTTGATATTATGCCAACTCCTGTGTGCACGGCTAATTGCATTACACTTGTCTCACTCAGTTAATCCCCCGTTTCTTTCATATTTGCCCCTCTCCTTTTCTTGGCCATTTCCTGTCACGTCTCTGGCACATCATGAGTTGGCAACAACGAAAGAAATACAACAGCAACGCGAACTGGTCAAAGAATTTGCAAGGAAACTTTCGCAGCCTTAAAGTAGGGGGCATAATCGGACAGCAGAGGGGTAAAGTATAAAGTATACCGATTGTCAGGGTCAGGGCCTAAAGAAGCTGTAGAAAAGCCATCAGTAGCTGAGATTTCCCCTCGCGCTCGTTGTTCTCCGTAACTGCATAAAGCGGAAAGTTTATCGAATTATGAGCATCAAATTGACGGAAGAAGATGGACAGATAAAAAAAGGACTCTTAGCCAGGAGGTGAAGAAAGAAATGTGGTGGTTAGGCCATCAGTTAGGCATTATTTTATTACAATTTGTGTTTACTTATAACTAGGCAAAATCTAGTGAAAATATGTGAACTAGGAGGCCCTGTAGAAAGCTTAAAATTATCAAATACCTATCCATATGTTAATATTCAAATAAATTGATATTTATCAATGAAATAAGTAGTTTTTCCATTTATATAATATACATATGCTCAAATTGTTTAACAAATCCTCGAATAGGGGATTTTTTCCCCAACCTTTGACCCTTTACGTCACTTCCGCTTCGTCGCTTTGGACGCGTGCAGGTAACCGTTATCACTAACCCAGACGGGCTAATGCAATCATCAGCAGACGGACAGGTGAATAGGGTGGGCGAGGAAGAAGATAATGAGAGGAGGTAGCGTTTATAATGAGGGAAGAGGAGATCGAGGACAACATGGCTTATTTGCCAGGAGATCAGCGCAAGTGGTCTGGCAAGCCGTTAAAAGTCAACTTTCAGTCGCCCTTTTTTTCGCTGTCTGTCCTTATTTTTTATCTCCTTTTCTCCTGCCCTCCTGCCGCAGATTCTTCCCCCGATTCTCCTTTATCTCTGACATCTTTTTGTCTCATTAATATTTGCGCCACACAATCAACGGCAGTCGAGACTGGGCAGCATTTTTTTTCCTCCAGTTGTTGTGTCTCCTTTTTTGTTGCTTGCTTTGCTATTGTATCTCTTCATGACACTCTGCTTCTTCTCTTCGTTTGCCTCTCCTGCTGTTTTTCTGGATAAGGTCCAAAGTGCACAGTGGTTGGACGGATATAAAATATAAAAAAGGTAACAGGACAAGGCAATAAGTCATCAGTTTCAAGTTGGGAATTATAGCTTTACAGGCATGCATTTATTCTCTCAGCTTTATTTTTGGTTAGATCTTTCGACTTTATATATATAGATAATATTAAAAACCTTTGTAGCTTGCCGAATTTGTATATATTTTTTTCTTTGGTTGTAACTTTCGCGTCAGTGTTGAGTGCTGACCAGTTCTTCTCCTCCAGTTTTTTTCTCTGATTTTTTTTAAAGTAAAAAAATGGGGCTGAGGGCTATGTTTTCACTTAAGTTCCTCTGCCTTTTGGCCTTGTCACAGCACTGTTGCCAATTGCATTTTTTTTGCTGGCAAACTGTTGCATCTTTTTGCTTCTTTTAATCATTTCCGCTTTCTCACTTTTTTCTATATTCGTTTAATAATAAATTTGGGAGTGTCAATAAATAATAGTTTTAAATACTTACTATTTCTGTGTAGGAAAATTTTTTGACAACCTAAGATATTTTATAATAAATTCGTATTGAATATATATTTATTTTCTTGAGCATTTTATTTTAAGTATTATGTTTTCTCTGGATTTTGATAAAGTCCCACTTATATTTCCATCTTTTTATGAACTCTGACATTTACTGCAATTTCAATATGGCCTTTATTTTCTTTTTAGCCTTGTGTTTGTCTTGTCCTTAATTTTTTGTTTTTATTTTTGATGTTGCTATTGCTTCTGATGTTGCTGCTGTTGTTGTATTTGTTTGACAAGCACCACGTACAACATGCTCGCGTTTATCAGGGGCTGAGGGGAAATTGGCTGGCCAGAGCGCTGGCTACAAAATTAAAAATGATATGAAACCAGCCAGAGAAGCAGGGAAAATCGACATACAGAGAGACCCTGTCGACCATGTCGACCAAGGGCCGAAAGTCGTGAAAAATGGGGCAAAAGGGCCAAGTTTATGTCATGTATACAGGAGGAGTCAGAGGCGGAAAATGGTAGCAAGCTAACAAAAACAATTAAGAGGGATCGAGTGTGACACAATATAGACATTATAGAATTATACAAACTGGACAGTTTTGGTGACAAGATAAGGCAAGTGCTTCAGTCGTAAACCTAATCATAATCCACAAGTCATTACGTAAATTTTTTATTGAATTTTATGACAACTAGAAATCATAGTAAATATTTGTACAAGATAATTCAGTTAACTTAACACAACATTTGTCTGTTCTTTATGTAGTATTTTATATTTTTATACCAGTTCATTTCGTTCAGATGTCCAGTTGAATCCTGAACCTTTTCAATTTACATTTTTGCCAAGGATCGCAACAGAATTCTCCTTTGATTTCTTTATTGTTTGTTTGCCTGCTGGTTTTTTATAGAGAATACTTCTTTTGGCATTGTCCATTATATAGCCAGTTTAATATGGAAAATTCCTCGATGCAATGACCGTACTGAAACAGAAAAAAAAAAACGGAAATACCTGTGAAAAAGCTATACGTCCCCTGCCGTATTGTGCATATTCGTCAACCATTTTGCTTTTTATGACATTTTATTATGACGTCAATGAGGGGGTGCGTTTAATTGACAGCTGCTGCTGCGGCTGCAGCTCCTCCTGCTTCAGTTCCTGCTGCTACTGCTGCTGCTGTTGCTGCTTCTCTTATTTTATTATTATTGTTTTCGGCGTTCATTTCTAACTTTATGCAATTGTCTTGGACCGATGTAAAAAGCGCAGGGGAAAGCGTGGTTGGGAATTGCGCACAACTTATATAAGGAATTGACAGTTTTATTGCTGTTCGATATGTGGAAAATATTCGCGCGTCAATGTTGTTGCGCTTCGTGCCCCATGTTGCAACTTCTCCTCCAACTGCCGTCTTGGTGGTGAAATTATTTTTGAATGTTGCAATTTATGCTTCAGCAACTCTTGACGTAGTTTGAGTTGTTATTTTTGTGTGTTTACCAGTTCTGGGAACTTATGGCTTGAGTTGTAAAGTTATTGTTGAAAGTTGTTGAAGTTGTTGTTATTTCTTTTTGTATTCAAGTTGATTTTTGTCGATGAATATTGTTTATTAAGTTGTTGGTGCAATGTTGGTGGGTGTTGTTGACATGCTCAACAATGTTGTTGAGTTTTTCTAGAATCACTTTGTTCTTTTCGGTGTGTGGTCTTTTACAATTTCCGACATAGTTGAAGTTTTTATTGTAATTACCTTGTTATAGGTTTTTGAAAGTATTGTTGAACTTTTGTGAGGTTGTGGGTAATTATTTTTTATATATTAGTTTGATGTTAAATTGTTGTATTTATTTTTCAACAATTGTGGATTAATTTGAAGTTTCTTTCTTTATGGACAATGTTCTTCCTTTGTTAGTTCCTGTTGCTTGTGGTTGTACTTAATTCTCCTTAAGTTGCCTAGGCTCCTCCTTTTGTTTCCGGCTGTGCGGCTGCTACAGTTCCATCAACTGATGTTTGCTGTTGCTGCTGATGTTGCTCTTGCAACTGTAGTTGCAATTGCGGCTGACATATCCCATTACAGTTTCCGTTACTGGTTTTCGCTCAAAGGAACACTCAGCAACAGCTGCGACATGCAAAAAAGAGTCGAGTTGGTCAACAAAACGAAGAGAATTGGGTCTCAAAATGCCATATTGCCATATTCTGTATGGTAACAATAGTATATATTAGAGATGGTTAAATAATATGGCTATAAAGATATCGGAGCCATATTAAACAGGAAGCTTAAGTGCTAGTTAAAAAGACAGTATTTTCGAACACTATGTTTTACTCTCAATATAAATGCGATATATAATGATTGTAAATAATAATAATAATAGTATTTTACCTTACCTAATGTTCGCTCTATTTTGCTGTTTCTCTTGCAGTTGGAAAATTGTGGCCAAGTTGTCTCCCCAACTGTCATTGTCTTCGGCATTGGGTAACATTTTAATTGAAAAAGTTTTTGCCAGCCAGCCAGCTCTCGCAGACTCACAGGGAGAGATGACTGTGAAATTGGCCAAGCTGTTTGGCGGCATGGCAGCGGGCAGTGGCACTGGCTCCATGGGGGATTCCCTGGACAACGTTGGCAGTCAGCAGCAGCAGCAGCAGCACCTGCAACAACAGCAACAACAGCTACAGCAACAGCTACAACAACAGCAACATGCAACGCAGCAGCATCAGCAACAGCCACCGCCTCTGCCACCGCCGAATGCGAATATGAAGACCCTGAAGTACTACGAGCACCTGCAGGACACCTACGACTGCCACGATCTAATGCTGGATCCGGATCAGGATCACGATGACTACGAGGACAACATGTCCTTGAGCTCGGCCTGCATGCAGCGCAACCACCCGTACAACAACTCGCAGCGACCGCTGCTGGGCGACCGGCGGCCGCAGCTCACGGTGATGAGTGTTGGCAAGAAGTTCAAGTCCGGCGGAGCAGCCTATCTCCACCACCACCAGCCGGTCAATCCCTGCCAGCAATCCCTGGCCCAGCCGCCGTTGCCGCCGGCGAGGAGCTACATCTCGCCGTACGTCCAGCAACAGAAGCGGGACAGTGCCAAGGGATTGCATGGGTTCAATGACTTTGATGCCTTGTCCCAGCAATATAACCAGCACCTGCAGAGTCCTCATATCGGGTATCCCTACGGCAGTCCACCGTCGCCGACAGCTCAGTCGCGGGACTTTTGCTTCGACCGTCAGATGGTCAAGGCATCCGGCCAAGGAATCATCTCTAGTAGCAGCTCGAGCAACTGCAGCAGCTCCCACACCACCTCTACGTCCTCGCCCACCAGATATTATCCGGACTCGCGCTTCGAGGACGACTTTTGCATGCGTCGTCCTGCGGGAAACTCACCGCCGCCGCCGTTGCTGCCTTCTCAGGCGGCAAGTGGTCCCTTTATCTTCGGCATTGCACCGGAGCAACAGGCCACGGACTACGGATGCAACCCGCTGCCACCAACGCCTCCGCAGCAAAAGCATCAAACTGTGATAAGCCGGAGTCCTTTGGTGAGTCCTTAAAATGCATTTCATATTATATAATTATTCCATTTCCATTATTCTCCATTTCATTTATGAGATCCATAAATAAACAGACAGGATTTTGTATCTGCTGATGTTGATTAAGCTAATAAACACTTTAAAAGATATCAAGATAAAGCTATTTAGTCGCAGAACTTAACGTACTTTATCTGGCTTACAGGAAACCCCGAATAAATTAAGCTGTAAATCTTAAAATAAAGAATTCATTAAAAAAAAGCATAGCAGATACAAAAATAATGTGATATATATATAGATATCTTACCAATATCATTTCTATAGACGTGTTGCTTTCGATTTTGACAAACCTTTGTTAGAAAATTGTTGGGAAATTCAGAATAAATTATAAGCATTTTAAAGCTATAGTTTTCTTCTATTAAACAATATAAAGAATTTAATAAAGGTGCAATACGAATTAAAACGAATTAAATGCTACGTAATCAGTACTCTGCTCTTTATGAAAAGATTGTTGTGAAATGCAGAATAAATTATAAGCATTTTAAAACTTTAATTTTCTTCTATTAAACAATATAAAAAATTAAATACAGGTGCAATACGAATTATTACGAATTAAATGTTAGGTAATCAGTACTCTGCTCTTGATATCCAATTACTGAAATATCGAATTTCCCAGGCTTCCTATTTTAAGCTTTCAAGGATGAAGTAACAATAACATTAGAGTCGTCCACAAATTTTCCACATTTTCTTCGTTTTTTTCCCTTCTCAGAAAACGCAGGTTGAGAATGGTAAATATTTTATAAGATTTTTGCAATCAAAGGGAAACTTCAACAATCGATTGTTGTTTTCTGCTTGTTATTTTTTATTTTTATTTCGCTTTCGTGGCTTAAGAATTTAGTATTGTTGCTGTTGCACCTGCAACTTGCTTTCAGGACGGACGTCTGTCTATTTGGATAATGGCCAAAGATGCTCGCTCACCTGGCTGGCTGCCAGAAGAGGGTCTGGCCTGGTCAGTGGAGGGTTAAAAGTGGCGTTCATAAGACAAAACAATCCTCTCAGTGCACCCAAAAACACTAAAAAAATATAGAAAAAGAAGAAGGCCTTTAACCACTGTAGAAGCGTCAATAAGTCATAAAAAAAAAACACATTAAAAGCAAGCATTTGAAGAAAGAAAAAATATATTTCAATTTCACTAAAATTA
The DNA here is from genome assembly GCA_008042775.1 of Drosophila pectinifera. Classification (NCBI taxonomy): domain Eukaryota; kingdom Metazoa; phylum Arthropoda; class Insecta; order Diptera; family Drosophilidae; genus Drosophila; species Drosophila pectinifera. The sequence goes on from VNKC01000856.1 coordinate 117,384, forward strand.
ACCATTCCGAACTCATGTTCCTAAACGAATTCCTCTCTGTGTACGAGCGAACACAAGGGCATACACCGATGGACGGATGTAAAGCCCGTCTGTGTCTGCGCCTGTGCCTGCTTGAGCTTTTCATTTCAACGGTCGCCGGGAAGATTTCCAGGACCTTCTCCGGGATCTGCTTGACACTCCCCTCATTGGCACAATTTCCAGCACTGTCTCCGTCTCCGGCTTGTGCAACTTTTCGCCCATTAAAGACAGACCAATTAAAATGTTGCAACAAATAAAAAGTAAGAACATTCGTTCTTCTTTTTTTTTGATTTCCTCCGAACGCAGCCAGGACGAATGGCATCCTGGATCCAATGGGTGACGGGGATTGAAAGACATTTCGTAAATGAATAATGCAATTATTTCATGAACAGCAAGTGTGAGCGCCGGCCAAGATATCTTTTAATTAAAAGAAAAGAAATAAGAATTAAGCAAATATAAATTAGTGAATGGAAACCAATATGCATAAATTCCAAACAAAAATAAAGACATTCTTGCAATTAAAGTATTTTTCATTTAAAGAAAAATGACTTAAATGCAAAAATTAAGTAGCGCTGTCTATATGCACTTTCATTTTATTGTATTTATTGGTATTGCTGATATTATGGTTGAATAAAAACTATAAAAACACAATAATAAGACATTGATACTTTATTTTAATAATTTCAAACCATTTTTGTTGGTTAAACAAACACCTTTTCATATTAAATATTAGCCTAAAAATTGTATTCCCTGCATAATAAATAAAAGTTGGTCGAATGTATGTGTCTGGGGCCAGTTAAAAGGCAAATTACGCTAATGAAATGGCTTAGCCTCGATGTGGATGCACTTCACACCACCACAGCAACGCCAAACTCCCGGCCCTTATGCCCTTTCCGCCTTTTGGCTACTTTTCCAGCTTTTCGCCACTTTTCCTCGCTTTTCCGAGAACCGCTAAAGTCGCCAAATGTGCAGCAGAGGGCGAAGGGGCGGGCCACAAGGAAGCCACAAAAGTAGAAACTGAAATAAAGGAAAAGGAAAATTTCGTAATTACACTTAAGTTGGTTAATTGTCGGACAGATATTCCGCTTCTTCCGCTGCAACTTTCCGCTTTTTTTCGCCCGCTTGCTGTTTGCATCTGCGTTGATACTAATTATATAAATTTAATTGGAATATTATGCTGGCAATATATAGATATAATATGCAAATTGGCTAGGTTATGGCCGAAAATTCTGAACATGAATTTTGGTTACACTCTAATTTTACTGCTTAGAGCAAAGAAAGTTACAAAGTGGAGGCTTTATTTTTGTAGACGATTATTTGCCACAGTTTTCTTGATATTCGATTTAGCTTACTTTAATATCCTTTTAAAACTTTCCGGTTTGGAAAATCTAACACGCGCTGGAACAGGGGGTAGGGAATTGTAAAAATACGCAGAGAAAGCTGAGTGCATGTGAGATACAGATACATGCAATCTCTTGGGTTAATTACGCTACTTTCCCAGATTTGCCAGAATACGCTAGTAAACAGGAGGATTAGCATAAAAGATACATATATATATAGAGGTAGTTATCTAGAGAAAGCCAGGTACAATTGCTTTGCTCTTGGCCAAAGTGGCTGAATCGGATTTGTTGGTCATCTTTAATGCGCTTGGATTTGCCATATAAACAAGGCAATAAATAGAGTGCAACAACACAGAGTCTAGCTCTCCGATTCTGCTGGCAGCTATATATATATATTTTTGTATATGTGTGTGCTTGTGTACTATATATGGATTCAGACTGGCTGACAAGGTTGCGGTCTAAACACGGCGTCAACATGAACAACATCGGCAATTGGAAACATCAACAATTGAGAACAATTGCAACTCGAGCAACTTTTCGAGCTGTTTCGAGAGCCGTTCCGAATGACACTGTAATGAAGTCCAATGCAAGTCAATCTATGGCTATAAATCGGATTGCGAAAAATCGTCTTCGGTTACACGGCCATAGACCCAGACTCAGACCCAGACCAAGATCATATTTGTGTATATATATCAAAATATATATTGGATGTTAAAGCCAGGGAACTGAGAATAGTTTTGTTTTGGCATTGCAAGCTCAATGAGCATTTGATAGGTGGCGCAATATCTATTACACTAACCAACAAAGCAACTGAGTCACAAAAGAAAATGATATCTTTTCTTTGTTTTAAAAACAATTAATCAGAGTTCTGGCACCTGTATAAATATAAGAATAGAGCAAAATAAATATATATTACAAGCATTTGGAGTTCCTTAATGGTATTACCCGCAGCCCAGTGCCAACAGTTGTTGGCTGTCTTACCTGTTTTTTATTTTGGTTTTTTATGCTTCTACAGTTACAGTCGCTGTCGCCTGCTGTTCTGACTTATGGCTGGTTTCTTGTTTTTGTTTTGGTTTAACATTGCATTGAAAAATATGCCACTTAAGATCAATTTACCTTCCAGTTCAGAAACCAAACATAAAACAAAAGCCAAAGCGAGAAGTACAAGCTGAAAATAAAATGCAAGTCAAATTTGTTGTCTGCCGCAGCTGCAAGTTGGGTAATTGAAATCTCTGTTGCACTGAAAGAATATGAGTTTAAATAAAAGTGAAATACGGGGTTAAGTGTCTAGAATTTCATTGATGGGTATGCAAATTCTTGTTGCTGACCTCCAATGTTAAATCGAATACAGGTCACTTTTGTTTTGAAGAACATATAAAAATAGCTGAAAATAAATTGAATTTTGTACATAAGTAGACATGAAAGCTATAGAGTCCTTTAGTTTTTAGCAAATATCATAGACAATAACTTAGAAGGTTGTTTGTTTAGGTGTTGGCCAAGTAGATGCAGTTTCTTATTTAATTTTGTCAAGTTATTCGCCGTGTAGAGAGCTGTGACTAGCATAGTTTGCCATAGTTGTTGCCACATAGTTAAGTTGTTTTGGCTCGCGTCGTCGCACTGTCTGACAGAGTTAAAGCCACAGATCGGTGGAGGAGTCAAGGAGGTGGGTTTCTTTTTTTATAATGTTTTAGCGGCAAATGCAGGCAGCCTGGCGCGACCAACTGGCTAGCTGACCAAAAAGTCTGGCCGAGATGCGGACCAACCGAGCCGGTTTCGGCGACCATGAGACAACAAATGCAAACGTTACACAGTGAAAAAAATATATACACACCAAGCATGGCTATTCCTTAAATTATAAAGGTGTAACTTAGCAAGATTTCAAGATATTTTGATGCTTGAACTCATAGAAAACTTATTAAATTTCATTTAAGTTTATCCCTAATCCTTGTTATGTTTTTATCTCTGTGTAGCCACTTAATGCCACCATCTGGACCAGGTCCAGGCACGGAGCATCACCCGCGTGTACCGCCCACTGCTGCCTGTTGCATTATTTGATTAAAAAGTTCGACTTTGCTCTTTAAATTTTATGGCTAAAGTTGGAGGAGGTGTCTCGGAACTTCAGTTTCCGGATTGATTCGACTCTGATTCCGATTTGGATTTGAATTTTAACACTGAGTTTTGTTTTTGCTTTTAATTAACTTGATGGGCTGGCATAAATGCAGATTCAAATGGAGAGGGAGATACAGATGCAGATGCAGATGCAGATGCAGATCTCTGGCCGCCTCTACTTCCCCCTTTCACTCCTGGCTCTGGCGAGACATCTCCGCCGCATGAGTGTGGGCTGGCTGTGGCATTCGGTTGCCGGTTAAGTGCGAAATTGGGGTCGTCATCTTCAGAGCTGAGATAGTTATATATATATTTATATTTGTACAGACAGCAAAGGCTCGTATTTTAGTTATTACTATATATAAAGAATATTAGAAAGGCTTTTTGTAACAATAACATAGCCTACGAGTACCTCTTAAGCTTGTTTCTATTAAAGTAACTTTGCCAGGCTTTAAATCTTTTATTACTAAACCCCATGCTTCTATTTATTTGCCCTCGAGTGCATTTTTGAGAGGGAGATAGCCTCACTATACACACGGCTGTCATCGTAGTCGTTGCATGTGTAATTTGCTGAATTTTTAATTATGACACAGAGCACAGCACGAAACAGACAGGTACAGGATAGAGGACGGACGCAGAGATACGGATCCAAATCCATATGGTGGGGACATGTAGAAGGGGGGTGGGTTAATCTGCCGTGTTGCATGTTGCATGTTGCATTTGCCAGTTGCCAACTTATCTAACTGTCAAGCGGGTCTCTTGGAGCCGCTTTAAGCCGCACGTTGATCCGGCTGCTCCAGGTGCTCCAGGTGCTCCGGCTGCTGCTGTTCCCTAATGCCTAATCAATGTACTGGCACAGATGGGCTAAGGCTACAGGCAGGCGGTACATGCTACTCGCTACATGCAGCTTCCAGGTTATTAGGGAGGGCTAAGACTTGCAGATATTGCTGGATTAAATGCGATATGGCATTCATTACGCTGGCACAGAGAGCAAAGGAAGCTCCGGGAAATGCTTGCAATTCAAGTACTAAATATATGCAATATATGTGCATTAAAATTAGTTATCCAACTGAATTGCTTATTATATTATAGACTATACAAGTTCGTTAAATCAAAAAGGCACTGTTTAAATCTTATATATATTTTATACTGTTTTGTAGAAATATTTTTATATAACAAAATTTCTGCCTAAAGCTTTAATTTACATATTTTCAACTTGAGCACTCTAAATATCAATGAATTGAACTTTTGCCTTGATATATTTATATTGCTTTGGACAAATATATATACAGGCAATTGAGTTTTCTAAATAAAAACGTTGACTTTTCCCCTATATTTATTTTAGCTGGAAGCTCGTTTTTCATATACTAAAATTTCAATAAACCAACTAGCCCACTGAAAGTATATTTTTTTAAAAGGGAATTCACATATTTAAGGTTTGGTTGGTTTTCTCTATAAATATATATTTTTTTAGACCATTTCCTTTGCCACTTTACTGTCTGTCATTGACATTTCACTGCGGTTTTGTATTAGTGTTGCATATGCAGTTGTTGCACTGTGCGACTTGGTGTTGCTGCTGGCCATTGTCTGGCGGTTTGAATGCATTTTGGCCATTGATTGAAGTTGACCAATTCGCTGCGGCGACAGCAACTAACGTTTGTTTTTTCTTTACGCAATTTCCACGAGCGGACAGTGAGTGGGTGAGTGAGAAAAGCTTTTCCAATTTGTTGACAATGACAACAAAGAAAGTGATGTCAATGTGGCTGCTGTTGTTTTTCTTGCTGCCCGCGCTGTCAATGCAATTCAAATTGTCAGCCAGCCAGTCGACAGTCGATGTTTTGCCGCTGTCGTGCCTTTCATCCTGATTTTTTTACTCGCAGCCTGCTCTGCGGACTCGAATAAGCCGCCAAAATCAACAAACAACAACGAAAAACAAGGTGAAACCGACCAGCCGGCCGGCAAACAATAACCCGACAGACAATACCAGCCCGGCTTACAGTGAGAAAGAATTTTCAATTATTTTTCATATCAATTTCCGCGGGTTTCAATGGCTGCTATATGATATCCGGCACGCTTCGACTTATATACTGCCTGGTATAGTAAAGAATATGATATGGTATTGGGATTTATTAAGTTATATGTCCCAGCATTTTTTTAAATAGTTTCCCTAGAGTGCTCGTTGCCAGTAAAAAACGTTCAAGTGTAATATTTTCCAACGTATGACTGTATATATAGACGTTACACCCTCAACGATTTTTTTGCATTTATTAATTGCGCCAGCCCGCAGAGTCAATTAACTTGGCTGCGAACCAGTTTCGTTGCATACTTTCGGGTGGAGGGGCGAGAAAGACAAGAACAACGACAGGCGACAAAGGAACCTTTTTTATTGCAGGTAAACTCTTCACATTTATCTTTGCCTGCAATAAAAAAGGTGAAGGAGCGGGGAGGCGGCCGGTTTCATTGTCCAAGGTGAGAGAATGCCGCAAGGCAGGGCGTATGAGTAATGTGAAATTACTCATACGCCACGTTGCAGACAGGAGTGCAAGGGAAAATATATTTTTTATAAGGTTACATGTTATTTACAATATATACTTGTTCATATTATTTCACATAATTTTAAACCTGCTTTAGCTTTTTAATTGGATTGTCAAACGTAATATAAAAAATATAAATTATGCTCTTCAGGCAAGAGTTAAATGGAAAAAAGTTGTGCCAGGAATTTCATTAGGGCTTCATTATCAACCACCATAGTTAGCACTTTATTCCGAAAACATCTATATGTTTTTCCACCTGATTTTCTCTGTAACGAAAGAATTTAATTACGATCAGGAATTCCTTTGGAATTTATTTGTTGTTCTAATTAGAAAAAATGTGGAAGTATTCATTTGATTTTAAAATGTACTTATTATTTGATATACCATACCATTCCTGCCAGGTTAACGCTTATATATATATAGTCTTATGCCTAAGGAAATAATTAATTGGGGCTTTAATACATTTTAAAATATTGTTTGCTCGATTTCCTCACTTTGCTTTAACTATTGATGTTACGTAACTATATTATGGCACTCCTATTATTTACCAGTCTGTGTTTTCACCCAGAAGTTTCCTTGTTTGGCCAGAAAATTGAAACTAATTTCATGTCCATTGTTGGTGCTGAGCAATTTTCGCTGGCCAGCAATGTTGCTGCTGCTGTTTGGTCTCGGTTTTTGCGGTTGTGCTTTTAGTAATAGTAGTAACCTCCCCTTTGAGCCAATAAGTGGCATGCCATTAAATAGACCACAATTTTATTAGTTGCTGCTGCTGTTGCATCAAAACAAAGGCAGCAGCAAAGAGCAGCAACGAAGTTACATCTAGACTGGCCAACAAACATACACTGCGTTTCATAGACAACAAAAAAAGAAGGCCACTTGAAAGGTTTTTTTATAAACATGAATGATAAATGTTATAGTCACTAACTATTTTATAATAATTAAGTATCAAAGCTTCAGTCTAGGCAATAAATAACACAGCTTTGCAGCTAGTATATCAACTATTTTCTATAAATAATGCTTGTCAAAGGGCTGTTGAAAAAATAATAATAAACCAAACTAAATTCCTTTTTTTGTTCTCGGTTTTCTGTCGAAATATTCGACAAAGCTGTCTAAAATTGCCCAATGCCTGCAACTGATTGAATGGCCTGACCATTAAATGCCACTTACCATACTTATTTTGGTCCTGATTCCCTCTATATTTTTGGTTCACTTTAAATCTGTCAGAGTTTCAACACAATTGAGTTGCCACAATAATTTAGGCTGGGCGCTTTGCATAATATTTATGAAATATAAATTCAAAGCCAAGCCAGCATAATAATCCAAAAATTATAATTCCATCAATATCAATTCAGACACTTTTGTGGAGCAACTTTTCCCCTCTTCCTTGGTCTCTTCCCCAACTTTGCACACATTCATTTATATTATATTTAACAAAAATTATTGCCGCTTGATTTGGTCCTTGCTCTTGGCTGAAAGTTGTGTCCCATGTGTGTTTGGTGCTCCTTTTTTTGTGGCAAGAAAATGTGGACTTGAACAGCTTGATTCAATTGCCCAAACAAGAGTTTATGGATGTGCTCTCACTCTCCTCGACTCCCTAGCCTCCCTCGCTTGCCAGGACATGCAAATTAGAATTCATTCATTTTCAAGGGCGTTAGGGTGATGGAAAAAATGCGAGAATGTGCTGATTTATTTTCCTAAAATATATTAGGTTTCTTCACATATCTACAGGGGAAACTTTGACCCATTTCTCAAGTTTACTGCCTGCTGTCCTTGTCCTTGTGTTTTAAGCATGATTTACTTGCTTGCTGAAACAAAACAAAAACTTTTAATGGCCAAGAACGAAAGGTTAAACTTATAGTGATTGTGTAGGTATTTTGTGAGTGGCTATTTATTGATTGTTTGCATATGACTTTCATACATTTATGTAATTGCTTTTGTTTGGTTTTTTGTGTACTCAAAAATTAATATTCCCCCTCTTTTTTTTTGGGGTGTAATAACTTTCCGTTGTTGGAGTAACTTTTTGAATAAAGCCCAGCAGTCGCTTCCGCTTTTTCCGGAACATCGCCAAGTGGAAGTCCTCGGCTTCCTTGGCTTTGATTTATATTTAATCCTTATTGTGGCTGCAAGTGCCTGCATTCACACAGCTGGTAAAAAAGCATTTTTCCAAAGTTATTCCACTGTCTTCGGCGACTTTTCTTAAAGTCAACCAACTCTATATATATATATATATATGCCGATAGCAGTCAGAGAGAAAAAAACCTATTATTTACATTGCCAGCCCCGCAGAGCGGGTCATATTTTTCCTTCAATTATTTGACTCAACTTGAGGGGGGCGTGGTCCCCAAGGGACACAGCGAAAACATTTCGTTCCAGGCGAAGTCAAGGGTTAAGGCGACAAACTTTTCAACCCACAAAGTATATACCTTTTATTTTTGTTGGTATATTTCAAAAAAATATTGAACAAATATAATACAAAATTTGAAAATCGAGAAATAATTTGAAAAATATGAGAAAAATTGTGAAAAAAAAATGTTGTAAATTCGAATTAATTTTAGCGTGGGCTAAATGTGGGTGGTCAAATGAAATTATTAAAAAGTTGCACATTTGCGATGACCAAAAGTCCAGGAGGGTTACCAGGAAGTGGAAGGAACTTTTTCCCTCTCCAGGACTTCGCTCCAGGGATCGGCAGCTTTTGACATGGCCAGCTCTTAGCGTCCAGGGGCACGCACACACTCCCTGGGAAAGTTTCCTCCCCCTACACTCTTTCTGTGGGCATTGCGAGGACTTGCTCTCTGTATTTATTACAATTTTTTTTAGTGACTTAACTAACAGATAAATAAATAAATAAATATAAGCAGCCCTACAAACTTAATTCATTTGGAATTATAAACTTAATATTACACTATAAGGTATCCTTATGGAAGAATTTTGTCTAATAAGAAGTTATGTCCGAAATTAATTCAGCATTAAATCAAAATTAAATTATTTTTGATAGATAGATATACCTATATATTTCTTATTTATGCCAAAAATCAAAAGCTGCAAGAGTATTCCCAGCATCGGCCTTCAAAACTAGCCCTCCTTCCATGGTTTCTCCATATTTTTTGTATGTTTTTTTGTCTGGCGTGCGGCAAAGTTGCTGTCAAGAAGAGAAACTTGGCTTTGACTTTCGGTTTTATGTACCAAAAAATGGCAAAAAAAAGGAATTATTTTTAGTCAGCTTAAGAAGGAAGTTAAGTGAACGAGAGCGAGGCAGAGACAGACGTTTTAATTTAATTTGAAACAGAGGGGCGGCGGGGACCGGAGAATTCTCCATGTTTGTTGTTGATTGAGAGCTGTGAATAATTCTCGGACTAAAAGTTTGATCAAAGTCGAGGACAGGCGGGTATATATAATTATGGCGCAAACTGGCCATAACGAAAGTCTGAAAGTGTTTTTTGGGGGGGAAAATGAACAAAACATTGGCCGGGGAAGGAAATGGCCAGAAAACAGAACACAGTAATTTGTTAATGCTTTCCTTCGCTTTACAGGCTAATTGCCAGATTCACCGATTATATAATTTACACCCCACCCCCCTCAGCCAAGAGCAAAGCACAATTCTTTTCAATTTCATTTCGAAAGGTCAAACCTTTTTAGTCGCCGTATTTATCGATTGTTGGTTATTTTTTTTTTCTCAACTTTAAGTTTCACTTTCATGTGCCTGTATGCGATATTATCGCCTAACAAGCGGAAAATGGCAAGCGATGGAAGGCGGAAAACTCTGAGGGACGCACGGCGGAAAAGTGTGCGAGGTGTGGAAAAGGAGCGAGACCCAAAGACCTTCCTTCTCAAGTTGACAACGGCAGAACGCAGGGCAATTTAGATATTGATTTAGATAGCGTCTGGCAAATATGTTTTCCCCCCTTGAACAGCAACACACACACACTCGATTTCCTCGGCTTTCCCAACAAGCTTTTACCGATCGATAAGTCTCCTCGTAATTGGCCATTGTACAATGATTGATATGTCCTGTGAGGCTGGTGAGGCAACTTTGGCAGTAAAGGCGGCCTTAGCTTGTATTAACTCATTAACGAACCTGGAACTACATTAAGGTTTTGTCCATATCACACCACTTGAATTACACATTTTCTTGTGATTTATTTATGGCTGTCAGTTGGCTGCATCAATGCTAAATAATATAATTAAATAAAGAAGGTAAAAAAGTGAAATTATAAAAAACGCATGCATTTTTTCAAAGATTTTATCAATTTGTTTGAGCGTAATACTAGTAATGTGGAGTTTAAAGGACTAACACAAAGGAAAAACAATAAATCTAAATAAATGAATAAGTAAAATAATAAATAATAAAGTAAATCAACTCAAGTCTTAACTGAAAGCTAAACAATATATATAAATAATTTATTTATACCTTGAAAATGTTACTGGGTATCTGTTTCGTCCAATATCAAATGATGGCTTCTGGTTTTCCATGATTAATTCAAGTACAGATTTTGCTGGCCATTAAACGATTTGATTTAATCAACAACAAAGAAAAAAATCGCAGTAGCTAGCAAACAGTAATAATTGCAAACTGTTGCTCATAAATTAAATTGTTCAATTGCTGAAAACAAAAAACAAAAAACAGCGCTTACACACAATTTGACTGCACTTTATATTTTCTGTCTTTCTCTGCTCAGTGAATAAATCAAACAGGCAGAATATTTATTCACTGACCGCGGCAATAATTGCCGGCTAAAAAAAAGTCCTGCTAAATGCACAGCGAAAGGACAAAGGGAGTGGGTGTTTCACTAAAGTAATGAAATTAAAATTCAGTCAAAAGAAAAGAAAAAAGAAAAAGAACAGGAAGAACTTAACGAAGTTCAAAGCCAAGGGAAGTGACACAAAAAAAAGGTGAAATGTTAAGAGGGACAGGCAGGAGTGCAGACAGTGTGGCGAGGCCTTGTGTCTGGGCCGACAGCCGGTGCCGGTGGCGTATACGCAATGTTGCTCAACAAAATGGCTTCAATTCCGGTGTTGCAACCAGCGATTCCCAGCGATTCCCAGCGATTTTTATCCGTCTGCCAGTCTCTCTCACACTCTCTTGAGCACATCCGCTTCCATCTTGCTTTTCCCGCAGAGCAGCTGCTGTCGTCTCGACTAATTTATATGTGCATATTAAATTAGTCGGGCGAGGCAAGAGTGTCGCGCTAGGCATTAGTTCACACCCTCCGCCCCCTGCCCACAACAACACACCTATGTGAATATACACTCGCACACACAGACACAGCTGCCCCAATCTGTTGGCTTTCATTATTTAATTGCCACTCTTGGCAACATTTGGAAGGCGCACAGGACGTATACGCAATGCGGCTACAAAATAATCAAATTTTAATGGAGATCTGAATGCAGCAGAGTTTGAAATGTGGCTAGCCTTCAAAACTGCATTTATTGTGCATTTTTTAAAGGGAGTTTCGTACGCTGTAAGGCCTAATTGTATTATTAACAAAACTAAAGACTCGTAGGACCTTTAAGGATAAATATTTATGTTTAATTTGCAGTTAGATACATTTCCAGCAGCTGGCAGGGATTTGTTTGCCTGATTTGTAATTTATTTTATATAATTTATGCCAATAAACATTTGTATAAAGAAATACTCCTGATATTCAAGGATTCTTGTATTCTTCTTTACTCCTGATATTCAAGGATATTTGGATACATGCCTAGGAAACTTAAGTGACACTTATCAAGCTCCATCTAGCACCCATCTATCCCTCAGCTTCAATGATTATTGTATGGTGTATTTTATATTTTTATGCCTTTTATTTACCATCTATTTGTTTTATTTATTTACAGCAACAATCGCTGAGCGACACGAGTGCTGCCAGCAGCGGCAAGGGCTCCAAGTTCTTATTGCGTAAGCGTAAATCAAAGAAGACAACCGCAGCAACAGCAGTCTCAGCAACAACAGCAACTGAAGTGGCAACAAATGCCAAAAAAGGTGGCAAGAAGGGTGAGTTTTGGCCTCGAGGTTGTGTCTGCCAGCTGTAGACACTAGAAGGTTTCTCTATTTAAATTCGAGTTCTGTTTAATATCTAATTTATTAAATTCTTTTCTCCTCATTAATCTTATAACTTGGTTGTTTCTTACAGCTGGCCTCACTCCCTCGCAGCCGTCGATCAAGTGCGTACTTGTGGGCGACGGAGCCGTGGGCAAGACGAACCTGATCCTTTCGTATCTGGAGAACCGCTTCAATCCCGAGCACATACCCACCGCCTCAGACATTTATAATGGTGAGTTGACGACGGCACCTTCTCAACAGGTCTCCACCATTCACAGTCGAAGCCCATTCACAGAGCGGCTCTGACTTCCAATAAAATTCCAAGTGCCTCCCTGTCTTATCCCTTTTTTTTTCCCCCTTCGAGCCTGAGCCCGACCTTTTGCGGCCTTCGTTTCGATTAAGGCAGAGGAGTCAAGGACTAGGGGGAGATGGGGGTCTGGATTGGCCCACTCTGGCCTGGCACGTATATGAATTTTTCATTTTGTTGAAAACCAATTTGTGAAATCTTTACCGAGACTTTACGCGCCCGTGAAGGATGGGGGAAAAACACACAGTTGCCGGAAGTAGGAAGGAGGTGAAAATGGCGTTGAATCTGAATATTATAGGGGGAAAGGGCATAGATTTTGGCTTTGAATCCTTATTTTGACTTTCACGAGTGTGAGTTTTGTGCTATTCACGAATTTTAATGAAAGCAAATTGAAATTTTCTGGTTATTCAACACAAAATGTGGATACTTGACTGGTTTTTTGTTGCTTTTCGAGGAAAAATGGCTCCATCCTTTCCATGTGCAATTGATTGAATTATGCCTAGCCCTTGGCATTCATCCCTAGACCCCCCTCATCGTGTCTGGCGCTTGCCCTGCACCCTTGGGCTGATTTTAATAAAATTTTGCATGAATTTGCACTTTTTTGCTAACCCAAGGTTCGAGGGCCAAAAATGTTGCTGCCAATTTGTGGGTTGCAAAGCGATAGAGGGAAGCCAAATTTGCCCTGCAGATAATCAGGGAATAATTCAATAGATTCAACTAGGAGTTTCAGGTAAAAATTTGTTTAGTTTACTTGGTTTATTTGAGGAATTCTGTTCAAAATAAGCTTGAGGCTTTAAACCTTGAATTCGGACGATTTATTTATATTTATATGTATTCAAAAAACAAATTAAGAACCTTTGAATGATAGCTTTTAACTTCAAAACTGCTGCTTTATAGGTTATATATATTTTATATTTATATAAATTCAAAAAACAAATTAAGAACCTTTAAATGATAGCTTTTAACTAAAAAAACTGCTGCTTTGTAAGTTAGATTTTGTAGGTGGCTTATTTAAAATTAAAAATTATTAAAAAATGCTTTTTAAGCCTGCGTTTCATTTTTCCTGGCTTGCTAATTAAACAACAAGTGAAGTTTGTCTCACTCTGTTGCATTATTTTGTGGGAAAAAATTCAAGGAGTGCAGGTTTCCTTTTTTTTTTATACAGCGAGGGGAAATTGTATTTGAAACATTTCATTCGGCCTGAAATGCCTGGGATGGCACTTCCTGCTTGGTACCCGCTACCAGCTGTAAGCCATCTGGGCCCCATCCTTTTTTACCCTGGTATTGCGCTTGCTAAGGATGAAATTACGCATACGCCGTGGGTTCCCTTAGCCCAGCTAGGGCAGCTTTTAGCAACAATTGGCCGGGGCTGTGAATGCCAGGCATAGCTGGTAGCTCTCACAACTCTGGCGCACATTCCCTGGAATTTCAGCCCCTTATCCGGCTCAGCCTGGCTCGTTGAATGTGCACTTGGGCCGCTGTTCCTTCCATATCCTGGCAGAGGGTATGGCCCAGGAGTATATTGGTGGGGTTTAAAATCAAGTAAGGAATGAAGGAAAAAGGATTAAATTTCCAACTATATTTGTTACAATACTAAAGAAGTTACTCTGCCAAGGGTATTCAAGGCTCTGTATGCTGATAGGACCTGTCCTTATCTTTTGTTTTTTCAACCCCTCGTCCTGCATACTTTCGAGGACTTTGGCATAGTTCGGCCATTAGGCATAAGTTTTGGCACAGTCTTGCAGCTAATTAAGGGATGGCAACTGTCTGCCAGGAAGGGGGATGGCTAATTGACTTGCTCTAAGTGCGTGAAATCGCAAGACTTTTTTTTTTGTCTGAGGAGGAGGCGACAGGAAGTTGTAATCGCTAATGGCCTGAGTGATTGTGCTTATTGCGTACACCCAATATATATCCCTCAATCGCTGACAGGGGGGAGAGGGCCAAAGAGCGGGTCTTAGACTCAATTAGGTGTCAATAGGGTCGAGTCAGCAGGGGGGGCGGCTGACTTTTTAGCTCACAATTACACAATTGCTCACTTGCACACACACACACACATATGGCCAGGTTTACAATGGAGTTTTCCCAGGGAGTTTTCCCCCCACAAAGATACGCGAACGAGTAGATTGACAGAAAAGGCAGCCAACCGCTAACGATGCCCGCCTTTTGTCCTCTCATTCAGACCTCGTTCCTTCAGTTTTTCCAGTTCCAGTTCCAGGTTCAGTTTCAGTTTCCTATTCTATTCTATATTTTTTTTCCTTTGTTTTGTTTTGTTCGCAAAGCGATTTTCAGCTGAGCTGGCAAACAATTTCCCTCTTTGTGAAAAGCGGGAAAAGCATTGAATGCCGGCATTGATTCAGCTTTTACTTTTGCACCCAGCAAAAATAGCTGGGAACCTGGCAATACGAGGGCGGCAACTAATAAAGCAACAATAAGGAGGAGGTTTCAAGGAAATTGCACAATAAAATGGGGACGATGGACTACTTATTCCTTTACAGCCACACTAAAGAGGTTTATAGTTGGAGAAACTATCCTAGTATAGTGCCTCAGCCTTGATAATTAGGCAGCTGCCATAGGATATTATAAGCTAGAGAACACCTACCTTAAGCCATATAACTTAATTAACACTAAAGGCGTGCTCTAATTTATTTAAAGCCGGATTTTTGCTTTTACTTTTAAGGCAAGAAATTTGTAGAATGAAATGAGGTGAACTTTATATAGAAAAGCTCCATTAAACCACTCACTCACACACGAATATGAGGCTATAGAGGCTATATATGGAGGTTACAGAGCAGATCTGTATGGGGTTAGGCCAGGGGAGGTCACATCAACGTCAGGTATTCCGGCGGGCGGCGGGGGCTGCCCCCAAATGTATTCATGAATTTCATGCGCTGCACAAATTAAATTTATTTTACATGAGGCCCCAGCAGACCAGGCCCATGGGTCTGCCACAGCCGGCAATCGTCGACCGGCGACCTTCGCTGCAGCCCAGCCTAGCCTAGCCTCGCCTCCATTCAACGTCCACCAGTGGCAATCTGCAATGTGCAACCTGCAACCTGCAACCTGCAACCTGCAACCTGCAACCATCGACGGGCTGCATGCGGCAGGCTGATTAAAAAATCCCCGAGCAGCAGCGGCAACTTTATTTACGCAGAGCAAACAGTCGGCGGAGGCAGAGGCTGCTGGATTGAATGAAAGGTTGCCATGATTAACTTTTAGATAGGACATGGCCACAGCCCGAGGGGTGAGGGGGCAGGACCAGGTTTAAGCGGGGTTCGAGGGGTATTTGGGCTTCTGTTCGGGTCAGGTCAGATCTGGCAAGCCAAAGCCCCAGCAGGCAGCAGAGAAATTAATAAATCAATCTAGACGACTTTGAAATACACTTTAAATGTAATTCTAAGAGTTGAGTGTTTAAAATGTTGCCTAGAACTATGAATAGTAAATATTTTAGGTTTTTATAATTTATTTAGAAAGTGTTATTTATTTATACCCTTTTCTCTGCGTAATATTACTAACTCCTTATCTCTGCTACCATGCACTTATTTTGTACAATTAAGTACAACTCTAGTTGGAATTTTTCTGGATTTTCACAAGTGACTTTTCCGAGTGTGAACTCTCGTTCAAATCATTTTCGCCTGCGTTTAAATATGAATGTTCTTTGCACACATGGGGAAAGTGGGTGGCTTTCTTTATTTTTACGGGGGGAAAGAGGGATTTGCCTTTACTAATTCACTTGCTGGCGCTTCATTGTTGATGCTCCTCCACGCTCCACTTTTTCCACTGTTCTCGTCTCGAGTTGGGGCTAAAATGGCGTCAATGTGGGACTTCTATGTTAGATGGAATTAAGCGCATGTTATCACTGAGCTCAAAAGGTGGCCAAAACAAATATTCATTAGGTAGAGACAAAACGTCACTTGAACGGGGGAGCATTCCCCTGTAATTGGAAAGCTGAACTTGAAACGAAGGGACTATTCAAGAAGCTAAAGGACTTCTGCATATTCAGGTGTATTTAAAATTTAAATTATTTGTTTGAGTTTACTGTTCGGGGTTTATTTTAAATGTATGACTAAATAATAATATATTATATATAATATATATTTATACAAATATCAAAGAGTTAAGCCTTGTCCTAGATATATAGCCAATTTATGTATATAAATTATATTCTTTCCTTTCTCAAAATATGTCCCCCAAAATATGTCCTTAAAGTCTGTTAAGCTGGATTTAAGCTAGATGTTTGCCAATTGTCGTTGTGCCTTAATTTAGTAGTTTGTAGTTAGTAGTGGTTTTTCTAGACCAAATCTGAGATTATGGCTTAGTTAATCCTGCCGCAGGGCATTGACACAGATAAGGATGTCGAGTGGGGAGAGAAGAGGCTCGGACTGAAATGAATTGGCAAATTTCTGGCATCTGCAATTTCCCCGTTTTATCTGTGTGTGTGGGTCAACGAGCTACCTGGTCGTAATACGTGTCCGAGTGTGCGTGGAGAGTGTGTGGAGTGTGTGTGGAGTGTGTGGGGTGTGGGTGTTCTGGGTGTTCAAGTGTGTTGTTCGGTGCTATGCCAAAAATGTGCACTTGCGTGGATGGGACAAAAGGATTGGCAAAGCATTTTAAATTAAATTAAATTCCGACAGCAAAGGGATCTCACAGCAAGAGTAATTTACATATTTTCCAATTAAATTGAACCAGGCCACACACGCACACACACGCACACACACACGCATCAATTGATTGATTCATTTGGCAAATAAACGCAATTCCTAAATGGCAATAATTGATCCGACGATCCTTTGCCCTTTGTTTATATTTACCATACAAAATATGTTTGGTTTTTAAGGAGCAACAATTAAAAACAACGATTGAAATCTTTTTAATTTATAATTTTCTTAGGTTTCTGCTTGTTTATATTTATTATTTTATAAATAAATATATCTCTATCTATCTCTATCTCTATCTAACTTAGCTACTGCCTATAAATGACTAATTTTATTTATTTAATATTTATTTATATATTTCAAAGAGCCTTTAGAATATCTTTCTATGTGTAAATACTTATTTTCTCGATCCCTAAGATCGCTATGCTATATTCATATTAAGGAACCCTGTCATGAAATATTTTCTTTTCTCCCAAAAAAAATAAATATAGCCGATGTCAATGTGAACGAGAGTCCGGTGCACCTGACGCTCTGTGATACCGCCGGCCAGGACACGCTGGATCCTTTGAGGGAGCTCTCCTACCCGGACAGCGATGTCTTCCTGCTCTGCTTCTCGGTGGTGAAGCCGGAAACGTTTCGGGCCATCAAGGCCAAGTGGGCCCCCAAATTCGCCAAGACCAAGGCTGCCCTGATTCTGGTGGGGACCCAGGCCGATCTTCGCTCCAACCCGAATGTCCTTAACAAGCTTCAGGTGGGTTTATTTTTGATTTGATTTATTAATGCCCCCCTGCCGGCAATTCTATCATTATTTATCCTGGCTGCGATTCACATATTTATGAAATTCTTATTTTGATTTCATCTGCCTGGAAGCCAACTGAATTTTCTTGTATTTTATTTCTTTGTTTTTGCAGACAAATGGCGAGAAGGCAATTTCATATGCAGACGCCTGGGATTTGGCAACAACAATTGGCGCAAAATACATTGAGACTTCGTCAGCCACACAGGTGAGAGTCCATCCAACTGTTGGCCTTAGGCCAAGTGTAGGGAGTGAAAGGAGCAGGTAAAATAAGGAGCTGGTGGGGGTGCCTTGCCTCATATTAATTAAAGCCAAAAGGCAGACAAGTCATTGCTCTGGCTCTGCTCGTTCTGGATGCGTTCTCTCTCTAACTTCACTGCGGCTGTCTCGTGTATAAACACTTGAAAAAAAGATGATGCTCAAGGAGCTGAAGATACCCTGTAGTTGAGTAGAAAATATTTGTTAACCACCAGATATTTTTACTCCAAATGATATATATTAACTATGAGAGAATGTAGTATTTACAGCTTAAAGTGATTTAAGCAAGATCTAAGCTACACTTTATCCAAAAAGGATATCGAGGGTATTTCGGCAGCAGAAGAAGAAGGATAGCGCTTGGATAAAGAGCCCGAGCGAATTTCGCAGGACTGCTCCTTAGGGATGTCTGCTCCAGCTCCTGTTCCTGGCTGCCGTGGTGTCGTCCTTTTGAGTCGCCCTGTCACACAGACGCACAATAATCATAATTGTGTGGGTTTATCTTCTTTTTTTTTTTCCACGAGTTGGGAAATAAGGGGAAGCCCTTGTTTGCCCCAACACTTCCGAATGAATGCCGGCGTCGCTCCTCCTGTCAGCCGTGCATTGCACTCGGCGTGGATTTCCCCAAAGGTGGAAAAGCTCTCCTCCCGGAAAAGCGGAAAAGGAGAAGATGAAGCGATTGCAACAAATTATAAAGCAGTTGGCACCGCCGCCAGATGAGCATGATGATGATGATGGCGACAATTTGTTCGCTAGTTGCTGGAAAATACGGAATATATATCCATATACATGCCATGCATTTATGTATGTATGGATATATAAAACTGCTATTAAGTTGCAATGCCGCCGGCGGGAAAAGCTGTCGGAATTTGGTGGGAAACTTTCGTGGAATAAGCTGACTTTGATCTCCCGCGAAACTCAGAAACAGAGACACCAGTCAGCCGGGGACTACAATTTTTTAATTATTCAGGCAGGCAAAAAAAACGACAAGAAAATATGAATACTTGCGGCTCAATTTATGAGTAATAAGCATAAAATATGTATAATATTAATGAGCCGTTTAATTAGTATGAAAATGGGTTCAGAAAATGTTAAAGAGAAATCGATTAAATGAAAGACTTTTATTAAAAGCAAACCACAATTTCTTAACTAACTAGGATATTGGTTTTTGCAGTTAATATTTGTATTATTAATAAAATCACTTTAATATTGTATATAAAATTATATAAAATTAAAAGAAACGAGGCGTTCGTTGACATGTAAATATTGTATTAAGCCATATTAGTTTTTTACGCCCTGAACTTTTAATGAATGCACAAACAGTGAGTTAATTATGGGCTTAATATTTAATTTAACGCACAGAAGTTGTAATTAGTGCTGCATCCATACTACTTTCTGTTTGCGGAGACTTTTATTGATTTAATTAGTCAGTGATTAATAATCGCATTGTTTTCGTTTGCAGGACAAAGTCAAGGATGTGTTCGACACAGCCATTTGGGAGGGCCTAGTGCCCACCACGCTGCCGCCCACGCCCTCATTCTGGCGGAAGCTCTTCTGCCTGGCCTGAAACCCTGAAACCCTGAAACGCGATTCTTTATCATATATTACTATTAATATATATACATTTTTTTTGGCTAACTATTTAATTGCGATTATTTATATGAAAACATATTTTTTAGAGAGCCTTTCGTTTAGCCGTGCATGCACACAGACTGATCTATATACATAAACTAAAATAAACATAAAAGAAAGGAACAATGGAAATTTATAATATGTTTTACACGAACTCGATTTAGTTAAGGCATTATGTTAGCATTATAGATTTTTGCACTCGTACTCACTATCACTCCTTTTGTAGCTGCTAAGGCCTTAACCCTATTTAAACCTTATTATCGCCCAGACACGCACACTGAACTATGTTACATCATTCCATCCATTTTAAGCATTACGTTTTAAGCAAGTACATATATATATATATATTAAATATTGTATATCGAACAGGCAACATTAAATTTGAAAGTGAAACAACAAGAAATCCACCGAGTCAAGATCCTTTAAATTGAATTTATCCTTGGTCCTGCCTGGGTTTCCAAATAATTTGGCTGCCTAATGCCGTAAGTGCTGGCAAAAATAATAATAATAAATAGCGAGGGTTGTCCGAGGCATTCTGATGTGCAAAGACCCAAGAGCAGAGTCAACAAAAACAACATTAGACTCGACTCTCGGTTCTCGACTCCGCAATGTAAACACAACCACAGTGTGCACACACACACACACCTAAGTACAAGTACCCACGAATATGCATTAGTGTCTGTAGGAAAAGTTGAAGAAAATCTGTAGCCGAGGGAAAAACCTGTCGAGTTATCAGCTTATATGTTGCGGGAATAAAACACACACAGAAAATGGGGAAGCAGCATATTTATAGATAGAAAAATATAACAATTAATGTGATTTTGTCAAATGAACTTTGTTTAAACTTTTAATATATATTTTCCACTGATTTCTTTAGGAAAAATCCTATGTTTTCCTCGCCTTGCCTATTAAATTCTCCTGTGTACATTTCACAGTCGCTCCACTCCTCAACTTGAACTTAGGGCCTTATTTTTCCACTTCAAGCTCGTTTTTACTTGGCTTAGCTTAGCAGCAGGCTACAAGCTAGAAGCCATCAAGTGCTCCATCGATGCTGATACCGATGCCGATGCCGATGCCTTGATTGTGGCCCAGACAGGACCAAAAAACAGGGCCAAGAATTGCAATATTTTGTGGCCCAAAGGGGTGGAAAAAAAAGGAGCATTAATAACAAAACGGAGGCAGCAAGTGCAGGGTAAACATTTTCACATTGTCTGGCCAAATCTGGCGGGCAAACAGTTAATGCGCCTGTCGACAGCAGCAGCAGCGGGGAGGGGCCCCTGTCCCCCAACAATGTGCAACAGTTCTGGCATAGGCCATAAAAGGGAATATGGCAGGAAGAGGACAAGGACCAGCAATGCGGAGACGCTGAGGCTGTCTTTATTAGCCCAGGCAGTAGAACCCAAAAGTAAAAAATCATAATAAATCAATATATAGAAGGCAGGGGGCCCGGGGGAGGTAACTTGGCCATGTCATGCTCGGAATTTATGGCTACTTACGAGTGTCTGCGAGTGTGTCTGCCTGTGTGTTATGGCAATAAATAAACAATTTATTAGACAAATATTTTAGGGCAAGAAATTACGTATACGCAGGGCAGGACATGGCCTAGATTGTAGCTGGCATATGGCCCTGCTAATGATGCATATCTTCAGTTGCCTGCAGCCACCAGTGTCTCGCCCCTCAAGTCTCTTTGCCTGTCCAGATGTCACTCCACTTTGAGGTCCTGCCTCGTGAAATATTGAGCAGATCACAGGACCTCTCGGGGCATGTCAATCGATTTATGCCAAAGGTGACCAAACAAGCGGGGGAATCATGTCTGAATCACAGCTTCTCGGGCAAGTGGAACTCCTATTGGGTTTTATAGTAAAAAATATGACTGCAAGTCTGCTTAAACTGTTGTTACTCCCCGCTCCCCTCTGAATTTTGTATTATTAGGTTTTTTAGGGGCCCCATTTCGGGTGCTTTGTTTGGTACGTGCCAATAAAGAGTCCACTGGCGGCGGGGCACGCGGCTATTTATGTGGGTCATTCACGCGCACGGGATGTGGACCCCATCCTCTGCCATACATAGTCCTTGGTTAGTCCGTTTTGACTGTGTGTGTGTGTGTAATTTACTTAGAAATAGATACAGATACGGATACGGATGCATGTGGCACAGATACGCGGCTGCCAGACACGCCACTTGAGCCCCTGATTGCGACCGGCGAGCGGCGACGGTCGCTGGGTCTGTCGGTCGACTGGGGTCTTGGGATCTCCGCTGATACCCTGTAAGGAACGGGGCCTGTTCAATGGTAGGTTAAAGGGTTTCTAGACCTGAAAATGTATATATTTAATTTTAATATAATTCAATTGCTCATCTACGGGGTGTCTTTCATTTATTTTCTAGTTTTAACTATTTAATATACATTTTTCAGCATTTTATTTCAGATATGTTTGCGAATATATAAGATATAATATAAGAAATAATATAAGAAATAATATAAGAAATAATATAAGAAATAATATAAGATATAATATAAGAAAGAATATAAGATATAATATAATATATAATGTAAGATTTAATATAGGATGTAATATAAGATATAATGTAAGATATAATATAAGATATAATATAGGATATAATATAAGATATAATATAAGATATAATGTAGGATATAATATAAGATATAATATAGGATATAATATAAGATATAATATAAGATATTATATAGGATATAATATAAGATATAATATAAGATATTATATAGGATATAATACAAGATATAATATAAGATATAATAGAAGATATAATATAGGATATGAAAAAAGATATGATATAAGATATAATATAAGATATAATATAGGATATAATATAATAAATATAATAAGAAATAACATAAAAAATAATATAAGATATAATATAAGAAAGAATATAAGATATAATATAAGATAATATTATATATGTTTTTTATACGTTTCCTTAGAAAGTCAAGTCATAGTTGGCTTTTAATGAAGGGAAACTTTATTTTAAGAACTTCTAAGTTGAACTTAAGGTACCTAAGGTTATTGTCCTGACCTTTTACAATTAATTAATATTATTATTAAAGAAACAATCATATTTTCCCACCTAACCAATAACTAAGAGGGATCTCAACTGTTTATGAAGATTCTTCTTGAAGTCTGACCTAGAGACTGACATAAATCTGACTCCAAATATTTCTCAAGATCTAGCAATTATTTCGCATATTTCCTTAATCAAATACCAGGTATTTTTGTAGTCTTCCCTGCCAGTGTTGTCTTTCTTGGTTATTTTGTTGCCGCCATTGTTCCTCTCGGCAAGTTGAAAGCTCTTGCGAGGAGGCTAAAACTTATAATCATGGCATCATCAACAAAATTATCGTTTTGCCACAGACAGCACACATGTGGAAAGGGCGGTGAAACGTTGGTCCTGCACAGATACACTCACCATTTAAGAGCATAAAAGCGAAACGTGCTCGAAATGTGAATTACTCGCGCCCCAAAACCCCTTACACACACACACACACACATACACAGAGATGTGCTCACACCCTTGGTGTGTGCTCTTCAAGTGCCCGAGTGCCCGGGTGTGCGGGTTGATTTTGCTCTTTGGCTCCATTTTGGCTCATAACTTTAACTATTTTACACGAACCCAAGGAACATTTACTCGACTTTTCCTTTTCTTTTGTTTTCTTTTGTTTTTCTTGCCTTTATTTAGTTCGCTTAGTGCTTGCTTTCCTTTGGGGGGCAATGGGATTCGGGAGCGTTTTGTGGATCTGGCACCTACAATATCTTGCTCCCCATTTCGTCCTTCCTTTATTCCTTTGCCAAATTAACAGGCCAAGAGAAGTGTGAGAAAAAGGCGTCAGCAGCAGTTCCAGCTTCCTTTTTAAACATTGATTTCCTGGCACCTAGGTACATGCACAGCCAGCAGGTGTACAGAGTCCAAAAACAAAAGAACACAACAAAAGGTTGCTTCAACAATTGCTTACATAGGACGGGACGGGTAAGATAAGATATATATATATATATATTTCTAGCTCTTAAAAGATTTCTGGAGTTTTGTTTGAGACTTGCAAAGGACTTAAAAAAGAACCACTTCCTTATACAACATTTAGTTGCTTACATTGACTTGGAATTATTATCATTAAACCCATTTATTCTTAAATATTTTATTTGCGGTGTATGCCAACATACATATATATTTGTAATTGAAGCATCGATTTTGACTTTGATACTTGCAAAGGATTTAAAAAAAGAACCACTTCCTTATACAACATTCAGTTGCTTACATTGATTTGGAATTATTATCATTAAACCTATTTATTCTCAAATATTTTATTTGCGGTGTATGCGAACATACATATATATTTGTAATTGAAGCATCGATTTTGACTTTGATATTTGCAAAGGATTTAAAAAAGAACCACTTCCTTATACAACATTTAGTTGCTTACATTGACTTGGAATTATTATCATTAAACCTATTTATTCTTAAATATTTTATTTGCGGTGTATGCGAACATACATATATATTTGTAATTGAAGCATCGATTTTGACTTTGATACTTGCAAAGGCTTTAAAACAGAACCACTTCCTTATACAACATTTAGTTGCTTACATTGAATTTTGAATTATTATCATTAAACCCATTTATTCTTAAATATTTTATTTGCTGTGTATTCGAACATACATATATATTTGTAATTGAAGCATCGAAGAAATCGCAATTCGCACGGACGCATTCGCATTCCTCTCGCTCGCAAAGGCAAACAACAAATAGAGATATATAAAAAAGGGGAAGTGGGAATGGTGTCGGGGTTGGGGTCGGAAGGGGAGCTGACGATTGCTCCCTTTCAGCGCGGCTGCGAGGAGTGAAAACCTTTTCGGCGCTAATTGCAATTACACGAAATATTATTTGCACACATTTCCGCCCAAAAAAGCCGCAATCAGCTATAAAGCCAGTCGGCGGCGTGTGGCCCGGCTAACGATTTCATCAGTTCAACGTTTGCCAAGTCCCAAAGGGCTTATTGCAGCGGCTTATTGAGAAGCTTCTCTAACGCATACAGTGGCCATAATATAGGGCTCTCACTTCACATATGAGTTCTTGTTAAGCAGCCTCTAGTTATTAAATACAAGCTGAAAGCCACAGACTGTGAGATAGCCGGTACTCAAAGCTTTGTGGGTGAAATTAAAGGGTTAAAGCAAGTGGCTAGTTCACTTTGTCAAATTAAGCTCAAATTTATGATAAATTTTAATCAAACAGGTAGAAGAAAATGTTGACAAAAGTTGACAAATGTTGCTGGGAATATGTTGAACAACACCTATTGGTGCTGGCAACACAAATGTAGATGTGACAGAAGTTCAGCAACTACAGAAACTGCATTGATTAATGACTCCCATGTTTGTCAATCGATTTTACTTATATTTTTAGAGCAAATAAATCACGACTATGGCTTTACCTAATATATAATATAAATATATAAAATATAAAATATAATATAATACTTAGTTACTTATATTATATTATATATAATAATATATTATAAGCTTTAAATAATTTACAGAACTTACAATCTCTCTATTAATGATATATATGAATAAATGAAAATATGATAAATATTAATAACAAATCATTAATCAAAATTTATAAATATTCTTATTAAAAAGTTAAACTTAAATTATATCCAATTATTATTTAAACATCATTAAATCTGTGTCCGAATGTCTGATTTGGTAAATCGATTCGTCTGTAACTGACCTTCGGTGTGCACAAATTGGAAAGAGAAAAAAAGGACAACAGCGGCAGGATCCGTGTTGGAATCCCAAACCGGCGCGGGTCTGTTTGCCTGGCTCCATCCATTTATTTGCTTATCCTAGTCAGCACCTGACACCTGACCCCCCTGACACCTGACCCCCCATCTGCGCGCCACTGTCAATTCCAATTGCAGTTGCCATTCACAATTGTCTGCCGCTCCTGTCCGATGATAAGCCCACTCCGTGGCACTGCTCCTACCCGGCCACCTCGGCCACCTCGGCCTACTCCCTGCCCGCTCCACCCGCTTAGCCCTCTTTCGCCCCTTTGGGGCACTTCAGCCCCCCAACTGCCGCCACTGTGCCATAAATCAAACATCAAAGCGATGAGGGCCAGCTGGAAATGGACTGCAAATTTATGCAGCGACAGTTCGCAGAGCCGATCCCAAAACCCGATCCTGATTTCAATGCCAGATGACGGATGACTGGTACAAAGTGGGTTAAGCAGATCGAACACTGGGATACCCTGTAACTTGGAGAGAAAGCATTAATATGAATAGGGAATCATAAATTTGTTATTATCTGTACAGTAAATCTTATCAAATTTATTTAATTATAATATATATAACAAGGAAATCTTTCATATATTCAAATATTTAACGAATAGTTAATTGATAAACATTAATTGAATATATATCGAAAGGAATATTTTGTAATTACTTTAATAACAAGTTTATTCTTCATATACTAAAATATTTAACGAATAGTTAATTGATTAAAAAACAATTTAAAAGAACATACATTTTCTCTGAATATTTATCAAAAGGAAAATTTTGTAATTATTTTTATAACAAGTTTATCCTTCATATACTAAAATATTTAACGAATAGTTAATTAATTTAAATGTAATTTAAAAGAACATATATATTCTCTAAATATTTATCGAAAGGAATATTTTAATCTAAGCCATAGTTTACAGATAGAAAGAAAGAATTTGGGAAATAAATTAATTAATAAATTAAAAATAATCTACAAAAGTATGCATCGAGTTTATACTCCTTGCTACAAATTGATAAATAAATTTATAATAAATTCGGAAGTTAAAATACTTCATTATCTTTTCTAGACATTTATCTTGTCTTAGTTAAATTGTTTCTTGTTTTCAAGCTCAGTTACAGGGAACTGCTTCACATAACTAATCGAGAGTTGTCAGTTATATATCCCATATGCAAATGAGTTATTTTATTATAATTTCACCTCCACTTACTTAGTTTATTTGCGCCGGCATACAATTTACATGCATGATGCCTGAGTGCGACACCGATAAAGTTGATTAAATGCAAAGTGGCGACCGGAATTGCATTTGCCTCTCCGGCAGCTCCTCCCCCCCGCTCAGAAATATTGAAAAACTTGAAGCAAAACTCAAACTGAAACAGAGGGATCTGCAAAAATATAAACAGAGTTCAGAAGAGTCAGGGAAAGTTGCGAGAGTCCACATATTGAGACTTGATGGTTGACCCAGAAGGAGTTCGACTGGCAAAAAAATTAGCTTTCTTTTATCTTAGTGCAGGTGATTTTTCAATGTAAATTACTTACCAATTTTTAGATGTATTTATTAAATATTTAAATATTAAATAACTGCCAAATGTAGATATAAAACTAGTCCAATTTTAAATTAAGAATATATATAGAGGTTTCTATAGTAATAATAATGTTAAGAATGACAGCCACGTTGAAAGTGGGAACTAATGACGAACTGTGAATGTCAGAAACAGCTGTGTTGCCCTTGTCTTTCACAAAATCTTTAAATGTTCTTGGCACTGAGTCGGTCCTGGATTTAATTGTTTAAATCAAGCGGGCTTGACGTGGAGTCCAAAAGAAGCTTCAACTAGAAAAAAAGAAAAAAATATATGAGCAAATATATAAAATTATATATTTATTTTAAATATATATTATATAGATTTTAAATATATATTATATATATTTTAAATATATATTATAGATATTATAAATATATATTATATATAGTCTTATTCTTCTATGCTTCATACATTAAAAGCTTAAATTATATACATATATAATATATATTTCCTATGCATTTATGCAAAGGAATATTAATAACGAAGACTTTAAAAAGATGTCTGAAGTAAACCGCCAAAATAAAAAGAGTTTAAATTATATTATATTGTTAAAATACATAATATAATTATTTTAAAGACTTATCTTAGAGCTTTCATTATGCTCTTAAACTCAAACTTTTTCTATAAGAACATTTTCTATAAAATCATCAAAACTAAACACTTTTTTGAGAGTAAATAAATATTTAATAATAATATTTATTTGAATAGAAAGACAATAGATCTAAGCCTTTAGCTAAATATCTTCTTAAATATTTATTAAGCTATATGGAAGCCAACCATTTTCTATAGATCTATGTATTTTTGCCAGTGCATTGGACACTCGGCAGCATGGCGAGCACATATTGAAAAAGTTATGAACAGGAAATGAAACGGAAGCTGACAGAATTCGCCGATGCTGGCGAGTGAAGTGCCGGGCCATCGGAGCTTTTGGCCATTTCCACGCTGCTTTTCCTTTGGAATTCTCTGAGCCAGCTCTTAGCCCTGCCAGTGCTGACTGGCGGCGACTAGTTGTCCCGGCTGCCAGCTGCTTAATTGGCCGGGAATGCGCTTATCGACAACTGTTTTTAGGCGATTAGTTAGTTTCGTTAGTTCTTTTTGGCGACATCGCCTTGGCGCCTAATAAAAGCCAGGGAAGGGCGGAACTGGCGAGCCAGAAGGGATTGCCATGGCCGAGGAGAAGCACCGCATGCTGTACCAGGGTCAGGATCCCAGTCAGGCTCGCGTCGATCCCCATCAGTTCACAGTGCAGGTGCCGGTGGAGTTTGAGTTGGAATTGGAGATGGAGAGGCAGGTGCCGGCGCAGCGGCCCCTCTCCCTGTCGCCCTCGGAGCCGCCCACCTACGACGATGCCATGGCCACGAACCCCGCCCTGGCCCACCTTGGCTATAGTGCCGATCGCCGGCGAACCTTCTTTGCGGAGCCGCAACACCTGAGGCATCGCCTGGAGGAGATGCCCTATCTGGTGGCCGAGGTACCCCAGCTGCCCCAGTTGCAGGCGGTGCCAGAGGGGTCGGAGATGCCGGAGGAGCCGAGTCCTAGGGAGCGGAGGGAGCCACACGTTCAGGGTCGCCTGCCTTCGCCTCCGGTGCGCAGTGAGTTTCGATTTGGGAGACTAGTAACAGGGAGTCACCTCCATCTTTACACAGACTTCTTTGCCCTGACGCCTCAGCCAAAGCTGGGCCCGCGGGCGGTGGACATCATGTGTCCGGCTTGTGGTCAGCAGGGAGTGACGCGTCTGCGAAGGTCACCGCATTCCAGGACCCATGTCGGGGCCATGTGGCTGTGCACTTTTGGGTGAGAACTTGCCCAGTGCCCAGTGCCTGGTGTCCTCTTAAACTGTCACAATAAATCCCATCCAGCTGGTGCTGCTGTGCCTGCCTGTGGCCGTACTTGCTCAATTGCTGCCGGAAGACGAGTCATTACTGCTCCGCCTGCGAGATCTTCCTGGGGGCACACTATCCCAGGGGCTGCTGTGGTCGATAAATATCTGGAGGGCAGGATCGCCCTCGGATTCCTGACGCTAATTGTGAGAGCTTGTCCATGTGTGTGAATAAAGCTGAGCTGGGCGACGGCACTACTTTGAGACCACAAGGACTCGGGGCTTATTCGCTTGTAATGAGTAACAGAGCCTGGGCGTGGCCGGAAATTGTTTGCCGGCAAAATCGAATTGCCTACCTAAGCCCCACGTCCTTCGGCGTCCCTCGTTGCACGTCCCTGGTCCTTCATCGTCCTTCATCCTTAATTTTCAGGCAAGCCACCCGCTCGCTCATTTTCCACCCCAAATGATGCATAACTGGCCTAAACAAATTGCCTCATCATCACTCCGGCTCGAGCGAAATTCGACTCCCACATCCTGGCGCAGAGAGCGAATGCGGCTCGTTATACCCTGTTAATACCCTGCAAGCAGGGCATGTTGATTGCCCAGAAACTCTGTCCAAAGAAGAGCTTTCCAAGCTTCAGCCAGAATAACTTATTACATTTCCCAAGTAATCACACAGTTATTATTAATTTAAATACTTCATGAACTAAATTCAAGGGTATGGTCAAGTAGATACCATTTCCGGTTTCCGGCTTTCAGCTGCACTTTTTGGTTTGTTGCGGTTTCTGCCTATTTCAGTGTTTTGTGGCCTTTGTTCAATTTCGGCCTGCATTTTGGTCCCGACGGCGGTGGAAGCGGATTCAATTAGCGCCTCGTGGGATGATGCAGCCGGCAACCGGCAATCCTGGACGGGATTGGGTTGAATGCAGAAACCCAGAACTCGACAATTAGCTGGGTCAGAGGGCCGCAACAACAACAATTACGGCCGTAAGAGCATTATGCTCGCCAGGCAGCGCTTCAATCATCGGCATCAAGTATACGCCGCGTTGTCCAAATGGGCATTTATCGCTTCGCTGTCGCTGACGATGCTGCTGCTGTCATAATAACAATAATAACCATAACAAAAATAACAATAACAATAATAATCATGATAATAATATGTAATGTGAAAACAATGAAAATGAGCTGCCAAAAGCAGCGGCCAAAAGTGTCCTCCCCCGATAGCTTGGCAACTTTAATTAGATTAGCGAGTTGCTTGTGCTTCTGCCTCTGGTTCCGGCCCTGGCTGGTCCTTGGCTTCAGTGTCGGCCATAAATATCAATAGCAAACAAACGGAATACACTTTATTGCCGACGAGGAGGTCGAAGGGCTGATTTTCGGCCGAGAAGTTGTTGTGATGGGGCAGTGGCAGTGGTTTTTCTTACTCGGTTAGAGTCCCTAACGGGGACATACAGCCAGGGACAGATGGCTAGGAACACAATTACATAGATAATATATTTATTTATTCCTTTCATAGCAATTCCTGTGACAATTTTTTTACTTTAATAGAAAATATTATACAAAGTTTGAAGAATAACTAAACATTGTTTAAATTTGTTAAGATATTTGGCAATTAAAATACTTGAATTACAATTATTATTATTATAGTTACTATTATTATACTTATAATTATTATTATTATAAGTATTATTATTTTAACTATTATTAATTATATTAGTATTATTATTATTATTAATATTATTATTTTT
>VNKC01000860.1:0-41281 GCA_008042775.1 Drosophila pectinifera
GATTTGTCCAATAAATAAATTCTCTGGCAGCAGCAGCCACCTTTGTTTACATAGAATAATCCACAAAATGGATACTTTTAAATCATTCTTTTTTGGGCTTGCTATGTACTCTTATTGAAAAACCGTGGCATCTTTTAGGCTGAAACGATGGCTATTGTGAATTGACACAAAAATGCGCATACTTGCCATCTTCTTGAGAGCATATTATGGCCAAAAATGAAATGACAGCCAAATGCCGTTTATATTCGGAATCGCCGCTAAAATCTTAATTATTTAATAATGCAATATTGCCTTAAAAATGATTTGACCAAAAATTAGGATATAAAAATGCCGATTTAAGGACCCAAAAATCCGCATTTGATGTCTTCTGAAGAGCATGAATTGGCCAAATTTGATTTTATGTCCATTACGATATATTGTACCTTCCAAAAGGAAATCGATGTTTTCCGAAACATGATTGTACCGATACTGATATCGATTTTATTGAATCTCTAATGAGGACTGTAAAATATTTAAAATAATATTGTTCAAAATAATGTGTTTTTCTTTAATTGATTAGAATTCCAATGTACCCAAAAATTACAGCAAATGTAATAAGCAGTTTTAAAAATGTTTATATATCTACTAAAAAAATATTTACTGCATTTGCATAACTATCGATATATCGATGCTTTGATAGATTTCTGACAACCCTAGCTCCAATTTGTGTATAAAAAACAACGAAAATGCCTGAAAGCGACGTGACTAAAATGAAGGTACGTGATAAATCATAAACGTGCGATGTTGTGACTAAGAATCCTTGTCCTAGGTGGCGGACTTGAAGCGCGAGCTCAAGCTTCGCGGACTCACCGTGAACGGCAACAAGACGGAGCTACAGGACCGCCTGCAGACGGCGCTACTAGAGGGGGACATTTCTCTGGAAGACTCGGCCATAGCTGATGCTATCGACGACGACGATGTTTCCTTGACCGATGAGGATGAACACAAGCTGCTGGGAGGCGAGAATGACGACGTTGACGATGAGCTGCTAAAGAGTCCAGTTAGCACTCCCACGACGGTATCCGTTCCCGATTTGCTGGCGGAGAAGGAGGAGACGAGTACAGCTCCAGCTGGAATAGTTGCTACGCCAGCGAAGAAAATAGTGCTCAAACGGAACAACTCCATTACGGCCACGGGCACGACGACTAGTTCAGGGACAACGACTTCCAAGGAGAACGAAGCCCCCACCGCAACTACTGGCAACGATACTACTCCCGAGACCCCGATCAAGAAGCACAAGCCCATCGTGGTTGGGCCAAAGACCGAAGGCGACAAGTCGTCAGCGGACAAGAAACTCGGCGAGCTGACCGCCCAAGAGCGACTGGAGCTGCGGGCCAAGAAGTTTGGTATCACGCCAACTCCAGCCACCACAGCAAAAACTGTTTCACCGGTAGCGTCAGTCAACAAATCTTCGAGCGCCTCAATTACGGCCAACAAAGGCAATAAGGAGACAGACGAGCAGCAGAAGGAGGCTTTAAAACGACGCGCCGAACGCTTTGGGTGTGTGGTGCCCGAAAAAACTCCCAAGGCTGCCGCCGATGAGCGGTTGCAAAAGCGAAAGGAGCGCTTCGGAGCAGGAGCTGGATCTGAGGCAGCCACATCGACGTCTGGCACAACGGAATCGAAAGACGTGTGGTCGGAAAAGGCGCGCGCACGCTTGGAAAGATTCAAAACCGCCCCGGCTGCCGCTGCAACCACCAAATAAAATCACCAGGAATTAATTACGTAGGCAAGCAAAACACACAATTGTAAATCATTTCTTTCGCTAATGGAAGAGCTATTCAATCATTCAATCATATGTTTAACCCCAAGAGCCACCAATGCTTGTAGCAATTAAGAAAATGTTTAATAAAAGCGTACATTTCAATAGATCACAACGTAAGCTTCTTGGGATTTACATGGTTTTTATTGGCTTTAATTCAAAGGCTTAAAAATAACTTGATTTCCTCTTCAGATTTTGAGGGGGGTCTTGATCTTGAATTTTGGGTTTTTTTTGGAACGTCAATAATCATAATATTAGCTTGTTTAATAATATGCGTATGTTTTATAAAAAAGTTACACAATACATTTGGGCTGTCGTTGGTTGAATGAGCTCGTCCTGGGTGCGGTATTGCGCGTGAAATAAGGAAAATATGTTCATGGCTCATCTGAGGCTTCTTCAAGTATCCATTACCTCCAACTACTGCCGATGAATGAATTTCGGGAACTTAATGGGCTGACTTAAAAGTAAGTTACTTTAATGTTGCGTCCATCCAGACGGGAGCCATCCATTAGCGCTGAAAAGAGAGCCAGAAATCAGAATATTTAGGAATCAAAATCACACAGAGCCGCTACTCACCTATGGCTAGCTCGGCATCGCGCTCCTTGAAGAAGCGCACCACTCCCACATCGTTTCCACGGATTTCAGCAAACTTAACATCACCGATCTCTCGGAACTTGTCCCGCAACGTCTGCCAGGTGCAGCTCATGGGAACGTTCTTGATGATGATGGTGTCCGACTTACGAGCACCGCCACCAACATTGCTGGAGCCAACATTCGAGTTGCCCACATTGTTGCCGCCTCCAAAGATGTCCAGTTGGTTGCCCGAGTTATAGTCATTGCTGTCCAATTGGTTTCCACCTCCGCCTCCTCCATTACCTCCGCCGACACCGGAGCTGCTGTAGGCATTGTAGCCAACATTGCCGCCAGAGACTCCTCCGCCGCCGCTATAGTTGCCGCCCGAGCTGTAGTTATTACCACCTCCGGTCCCGCCGCTGCTGTAGTTATTAGACAGACCCACGTTGCTGCTGGTCAGAGCGTCGTCGTTGCCGCCCGAGTTGCCAAGATTGAGGCCAAGGTTGCTCAGCGAAGAGGTAAGCAGAGGGTTGCTTAAACCTGCTCCCTGACTGCCCAGATTGCCGACGACAGCGGCCAACAGGCTGGGATTTAGATTGTTCAAGTTCAATCCACCGGTACCAGAGTTATTGCCCAGGCTTGGCTTCTGCACCGGAGCCACAGGGGATGGTTGCACAGCCGAATTATTGCCGAACATCACACCGGTGAGGTTGTTCAAAAGGTTGGTCGCGTTGCTAACGGCGCCTCCGCCGCCTCCCTGGCCAGCAGCCACTGCTCCAAGCTGACTGCCACCGCCCAGCAGCTGGCTCTGGCTCTGACCGCCGTTGGGTAGGTTGTGGGCTACATCCTTCAGTGGCTCTCCATTGGGTCCCAGGCCGATGCCCACACCACCCAAGCCCTCCGGCAGCTTCAGACCCTCGTTCTTATCCGGAATGCGATCCAGACGCACGGTCATGCGCCTATCGAAGAGCATCTGGCGATCCAGCATGGAAATGGCCTGCACAGCCTCCACGGGATGGTCGTATTCAATCACAGCAAAGCCGCGACTATGGCCCTCTTTGTCCAGGGAAAGATCTACGCTCTGCACCTTTCCGGCCAGCTTGAATACCTGCTTGAGCTTTTTGCTATCCACCTTGTAGTCCAGCTGGAGGGGGTTAAAAGAAATAAATTAGTGGGATGAAACTCCGATGGCTTAGCCACTGAAATGGTTTTGAGAGGTAGTGATGACCAGGCTGAATCGTCCCGCTGTCTTCGGCAAAACCATGCTGCTTGCTAAGCTATTATGGCGATAGA
Organism: Drosophila pectinifera; assembly: GCA_008042775.1. Lineage (NCBI taxonomy): Eukaryota > Metazoa > Arthropoda > Insecta > Diptera > Drosophilidae > Drosophila > Drosophila pectinifera. The sequence goes on from VNKC01000860.1 coordinate 3,668, forward strand.
TGAGAATCCCAGGAGAATCAATCCGTCCGCACGAGCAGAAACCACCGAACGCAAATAGCCCAAGATGACGTCGACGTCCTAAAGCTGTAACTGCTTCATATTTATAACCCATTTCCAAGGAGTGGTAGTAGTATTCGCGGAGTATATTCTTTTGTGGGAATTGTGAAAAAGTTAAGACACTGCAACCAACCAGATAGACAATCGGGAGTCAGGAAACCATCAAAATCGTTGCTGCTGGAAGACGCTTGAGTAGGTATCAGCCAAGTAAACCAAAGAAAAATAATACGAATTAATTAATAACCCAATTTGAAGTGTCACGCGGAGGAGGTAAGCAACCCAAACCCGACACGAAGCAACAACATTTAATTAAGAAGGATTCTATAGCACTTAGTGCTTTTCTCAGATCTGTTTGGTTTCAAATAGTATTTATGGCATACGAAATAACGTGGCGTGTACTTTCGTTAGCCTTAAACGGTGGACAATCCACTTCTATTGCCAAGGGAACCCAAGGGAAAGGATATTTGAGGATGCGGTCAATGGTTCCAGCCAAGACAAGTAAACAGAGAGAACGTCCGAGAATTGTGATGATCTACCTGGGTTATAAATACGAAACAGAGTCCCAAATATATAAGTGTGTAAAACGCAGCAGCATATTTGTACTTCGGTCCGGGGTCCAGTTGAATAGTATACATAGGATTATTGGATTTTTATATTACAATATACTCACATTAGCAACAAAGACCTTATTATGCAAAGGTCCACTTATGCCAAGACTCTCCAAAAACGAAGCGGAAAGCCCATATAAATTGTAATTCGACGAATTATTATAATCATTTGACATCATGTTAAAATTATTACGCCCAGATCTAGAAAAAGAGAAGCCAAATTCCAGAGAAACAATAACAAATAGCAAAGGTGAGGTAAGCTTCAGCTACGACGGAGTAGGATGTGAAAAGAGCCGCAAGATATACAGACGTGTTACCTCCTGTCTCGAATTATACGCAGCTCACAAGGCGAGCTTAGTTTAATCCCTGTAAAATGTACATATTTAACTCCTCCAAAATAAATTCAGCAAGACCAGTTGAGAAGTTAACTACAAATTTCACATTCTGATCGCAGACATGTATCGTAGATTCTCAAAAAACTGTTAGTGTAGTCGTCAGCATCCTAAATATAAATTTATAGTATATTCCCTACTCCTCCTAGTTCTTACTCCATCACCAAAAATCCGTTTGATGGATGGTTTGAATTGTTTTGGTTTGATTGAAACCTAATTGCAATAAAGCTTCAAAGTTGATTAGTTAAATCCAAGGTCAGCTTAAAATCCAAAAACATAGATCGCTGGTAAGGTCATCGTCAAAAACGCTTATAGTTAAGAATTACTAAGGAGAACCGAGAATGTATACGAAAACGGCCTTTGGAATACGAAAATATCTGGTTACCTTTTTAAATTGTAAAAATTTAGTCTTTAAATTTGATATTAAGTTAATCAGCTCCTAACGAATATATATATACAACAACATCGTAGGGAAATCTGCAACCTGCATACCAATTAGATAATTCCTTAAATGTTGTGATATTTAACATATTAGCCAGTGAATAATTCATCCGCATCTTTCAATTTTTTGGAAGAGTGGCTTTAAATTCGATCAGAATGCTTTACAACTAAAATTCGACTTAAATGGAATTCCTTATAAATAAATCAACTCGGCTCTTAGATGACAAATACATAAACACGGCCACAGCAAACGAATGTTATTCCTCCATTCCTTGCTTGCTTACATACATATATGGAAATTCCTAAAAAGTTGAATTATTCAGTTCCATTAAGAAAACACAACAGTCGGAGGGACATATTAATGACAACCACTGCCAGCTGAGAAGGTTCTGAAAATTGTGTAATTTATGCGGCCTACGAACTCTGCTTTCCTGCTCCACAATATCAAAGAAGATACAATATTGGCGCCATAGCTTATAGGGGTACTTACAATCTGTCGTCGTCACGTCGGGAGAATCCGCGGTCGCGGTCGTCCATGTGGTCGCGGCCACCTCCGCCACCGCCGCCGTTTCCGCCACCACCACCACCGCCGCCGCCGCCGCCACCACCACCATTTCCTCCACCTCCGCCGCCGGCGCCATCACGCACAATCCGTCCGTACTGATCGCGCTGTTCGCCATGATCCTCCTTTACGACCAGCTCCCGGCCATTGACCTCATAGCGGTTCATCTTCTCCATAGCCTTTTGCACATTTTCCGGATCCTTGAACTCGACGATCCCGCAGCCTCGAGCCTTGCCGCTCTCATCATGGAACAGCTGTACATACTCGATGGAGCCAACGATGCGCCGAAACAGGTCTTTCAGGTCCTGCCAACGATAATCGTACGGAATGTTTGAGATGTACACCCGGCAGTTGCGGCGCTCGCGGCTCCGGTCGCGAATGTTGTTGTTTCCGCCTCCGCCTCCGCCTCCACCACCGCCTAGGTTTCCACCGGCGTTACCGTTGCCATCGGCGTCTGAGAAACGAGAGCCACGCGCACCACGCCCGCGGCGATCGCGCTCCTTCTCACGATTCTCCACAGCTAGGCCCGCATCCATGTTCATTGTTAACTGAAAGGGCATCGAATCCATGTAGTATGCAACACACTTTATTGGTAGCGGCGTCGCGAAAACAAAATGGCGGCCGCATCTAAAGTTTTCCGTCTACGTACGTCTCTGTGCGTGGTACTCACCTCTTTGCTGATGACCTTAGCTCACTGCGTATTGATCCCACTGCTTCCGACTTTATTATAGGTATGCAATACAAGTTTTTACTGAAATAAAAGTTTCGGAGATCAATAGAACGCAGGAGAATTTTTGCACAGTAGGTCTAGAGACTGCGATAACACCGATATTACATCGTTTTTTATGATGATGTTTCAAAAATATATCGATGTTTTACCATGTTTCAATGTTCGCACTGTTGACGATATTTTCACATTTTCGGACTATCACGCCCATTAATATTATTACATTTATAGTGTCCGTTGAATATACCAGAGATACCGTCTTGGTATATACTAAAACATAATTTTAATATTATTTTTATTTTTAATTTTATTAGTTTTTTTTTCACTTTTTAATTTCTTTAACTAACTGAAGAGATTATCTCCTCTAAATCATGTACTTCAGAAAGATGGGCTGAAATTTAAATGGGATAAAATGGTCTTGAAAGAATTACCAAAATAGCATAGGTTTTGTTTAATTCAGGAAAGTATATACATACATATATAAAATATAATATGAAAACATCACCAGTAAATAGTACACACAATCGATTTATTTCGTTCCTTTTTGTATGGCAAAAATTAATACAAAAAATTAAATATTAAATGTATGTATGTATGTATAAAAAGCTTAAAGCAAACTATATAATGTAAATTTAATTGGCTGCTTGTTTTCTCTCCGATTAATCTGTCAGTAGTATGGTAAGTTGAAAGAAAGGCCTATCTCAAGAACTCATGCGAATTAAAATTTTTGCATCTTAGCACCACAAAATTGTGTTTAACCGAATATAAATCTGATTTGTTTGTGCGACAATCGCTGTGAGCTTATCTCGGTTGAGTTTGTTTGTTCTTCTCTAATGATGAATACTAATGGAATTCTGCCGACTCGTTAGGAGTTGTAACTTAGAACCAACTGATGCTGATAAGGAGGGTCAGTATGAATCTTTATCTGTTTACATTCGTTTATCGGGGTTTAAGCACGGATTATCGTGTAAAATACAAACATTGAATCGAGTTTAGGGCTGGGTTGAAAACAAATGGTTATAGCAGCTGAACCAAGGCAGTTACAACAGTATTCATAGTTTATATGTAGAGGTACATATTCATTTTCGTTTTGCTTCGTTCGTTTTTGTTGGTTTGTTTGTTATTGTTAATACTCTTAAAAGGGCGCCACGCAGCCTTTCAAACGACACAAAACACACACATTCACAAAATCATTTTGACGTACATAAAACTCTAGTTACTTAAATTAATTACAATTTCTTTCTTTTTATCTGACAATTGCACCGACTAACACGCTCTCACATATGTGTGCTCGTGTGTGTTTGTGTGTGAGTTCGCTTCGTAAGTGTGCGTGGAGCAGAGAGTCCAAAATGGGGCAAACATTTCGATCCCGAGACGATTCACGATCCGCGATCCGATCCGCCGCCACACATACAGACAAACAGGCGACATTTGAGGAAATAAAAAGTGAATAAAAACCAATGCAAGGCCGTTTACAGCATTTCACATTTAAATCTACGATTCGGCTTGTTCATTTTCCGGCCCCTCCGTCCCTTGTTGTCCTTGTCCTTGCGGATCTCGCGCACCAGTGTGTAAAATGCATCGTCCACGCCCATGCGCGTCTTCGCGGATGTCTCAATGTATGGAATGCCGTATTGTTTGGCCACCTGGGATAAGACAACATAAATAATGATAAGTAATGCTATGAGGCAGAAAACTATACACTTAAATGGTTATGTTAACCAAGTAAATTCTATAGGGGCATAGCGACTGTGCAGGACATATGGCTATATCTACTCACCTCTCTTGCCTGCTCGTTGTTCACGTTCCACGAGGCCAGATCACATTTGTTGCCCACCAGCACCATGGGCACCTCCTCGGCGTCCTTAACTCGCTTGATTTGCTCGCGATAGGTGCCAATATCCTCGAATGACTTCGCACTGTTCACGGCAAAGACCAGCAGGAAGCCCTCACCGGTGCGCATATACTGATCCCGCATGGCGGAATACTCCTCTTGACCGGCAGTGTCCAGAATGTCCAGCAGGCAGGTTTCCCCATCTACAAGGCAAGCAGTAGGCGTGATGAGTCAAGGAAATCGCATAACATGACGCCCAAGCGCAAAGCTCACCTATAACCACTTGCTTGCGGTAGGAGTCCTCGATTGTGGGATCGTACTCGTCCACGAAATGGTTCTGGATTAGCTGGATGGTTAGCGCCGATTTGCCCACGCCGCCGGCACCAACCACGACCAGTTTGTATTCCGTCATTTGGCGTCCGTTTTCGATTGGCCGTAGTCGCAGTCACAGTCGCAGTCTCTCTCTCGCGATCGAAGTTCCCTCTCTTCTATATGAGCCCGCAGCTGCAGTCTCTCTCTGTGTCCGTTTCTGTATCGATATATGGGTGTGTGCGTGTGTGTGTCGGGCTGCAAGTGGAGTAAATTATTAATTAAGATTGATTAAAATAAATTAAACGCATAATTAGGCACGAATTAATGCACTGAGTCACTTTGGATGGTGCTCACTCACACACGAGCACGGCACGCACACAAACTACAAAGAGATCAATGACTCAAAGTGCTGCAGCCCCCAGGCCCTGCTGTATGCATATTAATTCTTCCTGTCTCTCGCGCACAGCACAATTCCACAACTTAGATATTGATTTTTGAGTTTCGGAATACTGTGAATTGAGAGGCGATTAGCCGATATAAGCATTGCTTCTAGTGCTTTTCTTTCTTTTCTTTTCGCCTGCCGGGGCTGCACAGATGCGGACCTTCTTTGTTGCTGCCTTTTCGGCTAGCTCCTCCTTGTTTTTCCGCTCCTCTCTTCCTCTAGCTACACGCCGCAGTTGCTGGGCACTTTTCACTTTCACGATTGACGGTTTGACAGGTGCAACAGCGGACAAGTGCACGACTCGTAATTACTGCGCTTTAATTGCAATTAACATTAGCGGAGGAAAACAATAAATTCGTATCTAAATTTCTGCAGCTGCTTCTTCTTCTACTATGTCGCCATTTTGGCTTTGTGTCCTAGAGCTGTCAAAACATCGATGGCACTATCGATAATGTCAATGGATTGGCTCTGCCGCAATATCGATGGTTTTCAGAAATTTGGAATAGCTGAACATATATATGTGTTGTTATCGTCAGAATAGTTTCCATTCCAGAAAATCTTATGTTGCTTCACTGGAAATATTAAAATCAATACAAGAAACAGCTGTTCTCTTGAAAGGAGATGCAAAATGCGCTTCCACTATAATACAGTGGACAGCCCACATAACCGACAAGATGACGGCACTACCATTGCGATTCGACAGTTGTATCGGAGGAATCGATAAAAACGTGATACTATCGATAAGATACAGTTCAACCTCATGGACAAATTGAAATTTAACAACTTGGTAAATAAAAACATTTTTTTTTAGATTATTGGCTTGCTAAACAATGGTATTCCAACAGGTCATATCCAACAAAAAGTCGATTCAAAAGGCACGTGCGCAGACCATCGCCAAGCTCGTACAGAAGCTGAGAAAGGTGAAAGATGGTCTTGCTAAGAACCCGGACAGCGAAAAAGAAAAGATTCGGCTGCGGAAAAACAGCGAGTGCTTGGCCCAGCTTAAAGCCCTAAAATGCCTGGACATCGTGCGGCAGTCCCTCCTCCAGGAGGGCACCAATCCCAATGCAGTGATTGCCAGCGAACGCTCCACTCCGGATGAACTGGGCATCGCCATGCTGCGGCTAAACAAACTCATGCGCGGATTGGTGGACACGTTTGTAGGGACCCTAAAGCTGAGCACCGACAAGGAGGCCAAATGGCGGGAGGAGATCCTGGAGACGAGCAAGCGACGGTTTAAGATCGAACGCACAGAGGAAAAGAAGAGGAAACGCCAGGAGGTGAAGGACCAAAAGGCACAGACAAGGAACCGACTAGAGTGGTTGGAGCAGAATAAAGTGGCCGGAGCTAATGGCACTGAGGTGGAGGCAAAGGAAGCTCTAGAAGTTAGTGGGCAGGAGAGCCTATGTGCTACAATCCAACTAGAGAAAGAGCAAGGTCAAGGTAGTAAAAGGGATGCGAGCCCTACACCAACAACAAAGCCACAGAAACTGCAACCCAGAAAGAAAAACATAAATGAGCGCAAACCTCCTAAAAAAACAGTGAATACTCAACCACTAAAGGAGTCTGTAGATAAGAGCACGGAAAACCATCCAAACCGTCTGGAGAAAAGAGCACTGCGAGAAGTCAAACCAAAGGAAGTCAGGGAGAGGAAACCTAAATCTCGACCCAAAAGACAGCTAAGCACTGAAGAAGAACCAGAACAGGAAAAGGATCATCCCACACACGTTGTTGATCCCTTTTTCATTACCGAATCCGGACAGCCGTATTTGTCCACTGCTGTGGTTCATTCGGAGGACAACGAGAGCGAAGTTGAGGAAGTGCAGAGGCCGCCGCCAGTCAAAAGGTTCCGAAACCAAGACGACCGAAGAGATAGTAACCAACGGGACAGACCCGAGAGACGGCAAGAGTTCGCCAAAAAGAAACCACACGATGATCGCCATCCCTCCTGGGTGGCCAAGCAGCAACAAAAACCCATTATAGGCGACTTCAGGGGTAAAAAGATCACTTTCAGTGAAGATGGGCAGGCGGCAGAAGTAAGGGTTCTTAATAGCAATCCTTCTCCCGCGCTTGTCGAGCCTGGATCGACCGAAGGCATGCACCCCTCGTGGGTGGCGAAACAGAAGTGGAAGCCTAAAATTGCCGAATTCCAGGGCACCAAAATTAAGTTTGACGAAGATTAGTAATAAATGGTATTTTGATTGTTTAATCACTAAATAACTGCAAGTTTGCCAGCCTAACCGTCAACCTTGGGTACATAGTGACCCCGCGCCTTGTCCTCATTTCGCAGTTTGTCTATATTGACATCGGGGAATTTGCGACGCAGCACATCCAGGTCAAAGTTGGGATTGCGGCGCAGGATCATCATCACTTCGTTGCGAGAGCGGCTGCAATATGGTGTAATTTTTAATAGGGAGTTGCGAGAAAGCTTTTTAAGAACTCACTTCTTGGCCTTCCGCTTGGCGTTGTACAGCTGCTCCCTGTATTTCAGCAGGAACCTGTTCACTGCCCTGCCGCCGAAGCCAATGTTGCGGGACTTGATCCATTTGAGGTTCATGAAGGGTGGCAGAACGTGTTCGCAGGATTTGTATGTGACCTGCAGGCCGAAGGCATTCTTCACCGCCTTCTGTGGTCGCTCTCCCGTCTCTCCTGTCTCCAGTAAGTGATACGCCTTGTTGCGCTCTCGCACTACTGTCTCCAGGTTCTCCATGGAAATCTTCACCTGTGATTTATATTGTTTACATTGGTTTACATTGTGTCTAGTCCTACTATTTTGTAAGTTACCTTATCGATGCGCTCTGGATTGGGAAAGATTTCCATTTTGTCGTTGCATTCGTGCTCCATGGTCATCAACATATTTCTCTCCTTCAGGAGTACGAACCAGAGCTGATGAAGCTCCTTGTTGGACTTGATGCGCAGCTCATCTGTCCGCCAGGCGCGACCCACCTTTACCTCGTTCTCGCTCCAGTGCTTCTTGTCATCGAAGAACTCCATCAGATCCCGTCGAGCAGGAGTAGTGTGTAGCTGAGCATGCGGCGTCTGCAGCGCGACCGCACTTATTATATAAAAACAAAGTGGCGATTGTGTCAAAATTCTGAGTGAAGACCGCTTTTATGTGAGAGAACTCACCTCCAGGCTTGCCATTGCTGCTTCGGAGCTGTGAGAAAGCCTTTTACCGTCGCTATTCGCACAGTTTTCGCCAAATTAAAACATTTTATTAACGTCGAAGACATTTTATCAACAGCTGTTAGACGGAACAGTGTGACCAGATAGATAAAGTCGAAACGGTATAGAAAGCTTCGCGCTAAAAACAATTACTAAAAATTGCTTTTATTCTCAAATGGTTTCTAACTTTCATTAACCAACAAATATTTAGTGCTCTTTACGCCAACAGTTTGATCTATAAATATCTATTAATCATAGTTGATGGATTAGAAAACAGTTCTGTTGGGTTAGTTGAATTTCATTACGTCTTAAATGCGCGCCCGGTATTTTTGTGCAGTATATAAGGGTTTTCTCTGAGATACTCGGCAACACTGTAAACGGTATATTCTAAACGTCTAGGCGCGGTCACACAGTTCTGGCAAGTTGCTAATGAAAAATCGAATTTTTCTTAACCGAAATTCACGGGCCGCGTATTATTAAAAGCACATTTGAGCAGTTGCACAACATGCAATAGGAAAATGTAAGTGGCCACTCCCGCAAAAACCCCTAAAAGAGCCTGGGGAAAAGATCGCTTGTTTGTTCTACCTACTTGGTATGCAGGAACGCCAAGTTTGTGGGTGTGAGTGCGTGTGTGTGTGTATGTGCTGGTGTTTGTAGCATTCAGTACACAAATTTAAATTGATAAAACTTGACAAAGGCAGCAGTGGTTCTATATTGCAACTAGTGCAATCCCTGCTATGCCAAGTGCTTATTAATTGTGCATTTATCACAGCAAATTCCAGCAATTTCCACCTCTAAATAGGCGAGCAAAAACAAATTCATTGAACGTAGAGAACAGTAAAAAAAAAAAAACAAATCTAGAGCGATGTAGTAATAGGACGGTGTTGCCGAGCTGCTTTCCACATCCGAAAGGCAGCAGCAGGGCATCTCCATGCATAAATATTTATCTGTCGGCGTTATCAGAGTGTTTGAGCGTTGTTCGAAAGAAGTACATATTTACTCGGGCGTTACATTGCTTATTGGAACTTATATAAAATGCAGGCCTTCATTGAATTAAAAGGTCGCAGAGGCACAGAAAGAGGGAGAGTGAATTGATTGATCAATTTGGTGGACGGCGACGGGGAGGAGTCGCTTGTAGGGGTTTCGTCCAGCTCTTCTGCCGCCTTCCGTGTTTGCCTCATTTCTCTCTCGCCGCATTTCGTAAGACTTCTGTGGTGAACGCCCAAAAACACAAACAAGTCGTTATGTTTGTAAGCCGCTTGTCCGCCGTCCGTGTGCGCAGTTGTTCTTGCTGCTTTTCGGTTGTGTTGGTGGCAACCAGAGGTTAATTTCTAGGTGTCGCCTCAATTATCCGGCCTTTGCATTGTCCCCCGTTTGAGGTATAAGCCTGAAACGCATCTTGGCGACACTTGTTGCCACTGTTAAGCGATGACTCTTTTGGGACTTGGGATTAACAGATCTGTTAAGCTGGAACTGTAAGCTGCACTGCAGAAAGCATGTATTTCTTTATTAAAACAAATTTTCTTTCTCTTAATTTTAGTAATTGATATTATTAGTTTTTATTTGTAATATTTTCTATTTAACTGTAACCTTGGCAAGGGCATACATTTATATTTTAAAAGCTATCTCCGTTATATATTTAATTGATTATATTCTATGAGTTACATATTTACCTGAACAATTTAATTTAATAACTTTTATGTAATACCTGCGTAATAATAATAAATAATACCTTGTATACCCATCTTATTACCCATCCCCGGGAGCCTTCTCCTATGGCTTTTTTCTTCAACTAATTCGATTATCACGTTCTTCATAGAAATTACAACAAATTGCTGAATATTCAGTTCTAACAACCTATACAGCTGATCATACAGTCTCGGGAATTCTTATTCGACAAATCCGAGATAAAAATATTCATAACTAAGGCAAAACAGCCTTAAATTCAATTCGGAAAGCTTTTCTATCTTAATTTTTATTTGGTTAATTCATCTGCATATCGACTCACTTGATTTTTGGCCAAACTATGCTGTTAAGAAGATTACAAAGATTACAAAGATTACAAATAAACAAATATCCCAAATTTTAGGGAAAATCCGAGATAAAAATATTCATAACTAAGGCAAAACAGCCTTAAATTCAATTCGGAAAGCTTTTCTATCTTAGTTTTTATTTGGTTAATTCATCTGGATATCGACTCACTTGATTTTTGGCCAAACTATGCTGTTAAGAAGATTACATCCAAATTTTAGGGAAAATCCGAGATAAAAATATTCATAACTCAGCCAAAACAGACTTAATTTCAAATCGGAAAGTGGTTCTATATTAGTTTTTATTTGGCTAATTAATCTGCATATTTAGTTTGGAAATACAAAAAAATAAATTTGTTGCCAATTTTTGACAATTTTAATGATGTAACCCCTTATAAAATTTTGAAAAATTTGCAAAAATTTTATTTCCAATTTTTTTAAATACTTTATTGCTAAATAATTGGAATTTTAACGACGAATCGGAAAATGTACGGCATTTGGCTATAATTTAATTTTTGACCAAATTATGCTCTCCAGAAGACCTCAAATATTCGCATTTTTTAGTCGGCAATTTAATACCCTAATTTTTTGACAAGTCAGACAGAAAAATAACCATAACTAAGTCAAAACTGCCTTAATTTGAATTCGGAAAGCTTTTCCATGTTAGTTTTTATTTGGCTAATTAATCTGCATATTTAGTTTGGAACTACAAAAAAATAAATTTGTTGCCAATTTTAGACAATTTTAATGATGTAACCCCTTATCAAATTTTGAAAAAATGGCCAAAATGTTATTTCTCATTTTTTTTGGTATTTGAATGTTCATTAATTGGAATTTTAACGGCGAATTGGATAATGTACGGCATTTGGCTATCATTTCATTATTGGCCAAATTATGCTCTCAAGAAGCCCTCAAATATTCGCATTTTTGAGTCGGCAATTTAATACCCTCATTTTTTGGACAAGTCAGACTAAAAAATAACCATAACTAAGCTTTATCTGCTTTATCTGTGGGTATTTTTATATATAAAAAAAAACAGTATAATTTATTCACCAGGCTAACAGTGGGCAGCAGTTTTTATTTTATAAAATAAACAGTTTTGACCTTATCAAGCTGCCACTATCGTTTCATTTGCAACGCCCACATTATGGTGGAATTTTTGTCGTACGAGTTATGTTTATCATAAAGTTTGCCACAGTTGAGGTTTTAATATTACAGTAATTGATGACGGAACGAACGTTTTCTTTCTCCATTTAAGTTAAGTTCTAAAAATAACTATGACTAAGGGCTACAGCAATACACTATACATTTTAAAATGTCGGAGATTAGTTATTTTACAATCATTCACATAATTGCTTAAGTACGGCCAGCGGAATATCAAATAGATTTTCTTATCTAAATTGTGCGAGCTTTTAAACTAAAAGCTTGAACTACATCTCTGACAGATTTAGGAAGTAGGAATTGAGTATATATGGTTTTGAAAGTGGTAATACTAAGCAGAGGCCTCTCTTTAAACATAGATAAATGGTTCATTGGGTACGTTATTAAGACCGTAACTGGAAAACACTTCAGTTAACATAACTTAGCTTTAAGCTAGATATAAGCATTCTCTGCGTGTGCCTGGTAATGTGGAGGCAGTGAGTAGTTGTGCTGTATTCTCTTGAAGCTCTGCTCCACTCATTAAAATGTGCGTGTGAATTGAAGAAGAAAGCCAACGAAAGTTGTTTGCCACATTACCGGCCGAGTTGTTGCAACACCGACCGCGTTATAACCGTGCCAAGAACTCCAACCGAGAGCGGAGTTACGAGCTGCGAAAAGTAAACAAAATAATAAAGGAGCAGAGCACGGAGAAGCCACAGTCACCTCCTCACGGGAAGCATTACCAGGGCGCCAGTTGAAGTTGAATCTTCGCAACGAAACCTCAACCCCAACATCTCTCTCTCTCTCTCTTTTATCCTTTTTCGTTCTCGAAGACCGGAGGAAAGCTAAAAAATGTCCCAAAAAGAATTGGCGGCTCTGGTTGCATCTCGCACCAGCCGCAAGCGCACCGTACCCTCAACCCATTCCTCGTCTACTCGATCGGAACCGAAGTCCATCATAGAGATACACATATCCAATGATTCGTCGTCGTCCAGCAAGAGAGCTTGCCGGGGCCTGGAGAACAAGGTGGAGGAAAAGGATCGGCAGCAGGAGGAGGAACCGGAGTATCTAGGCCCAGCGCCACCGCTGACAGAAGAGGAGCAGCAACGGCACGTGGAGTACCGCAGCAGTTGCTCGATATTCCTGCAGGACCTGCCCTGCTTCAAGCTCCAGCAGGGCCAGCAGATTCCTAAGTGTCGGGAGTGCCGGAGGCGAAATGCAGTCCCTGGCGCGGAGGGCGAGGGCAGCTCTGGCAACGATGTTTACTGCCGGTTTTACGAGTTTCGTCGCCTTCAGTATAATGATAAGGGAGACTTGAGCGTGGCTGGGTTTCCAAATCCTTATAGCGAGCCCACACCGGAGGATTATGCCATTTGGCAGCCGGATGGGAAAACGGCGCCGACTAGCGGCTTTATGGACATACAGGTCTGTCGTTACATCCTGCTCCATGCAGGCGATCAGTTCTGCTACTTGTGGCGCCAGGAGGCGGAAGCCCTTCGGCTGCACGAGAATCCCGATGGCACCATTGCCTGGAAAAAGGCTGTGCAGGGTATCCGGGAGATTTGCGATGTCTGCGACACCACACTGTTCAACTACCACTGGACCTGTCGCAAGTGCGGCTTTGGGGTGTGCCTGGACTGCTTCAAGGATCGCAAGGATGGCAAACAGCCACTGCGACGCGCGGAGAATGCTCTCCGAAAGGGATGCGACGAGTACCACTGGCTGCTCTGCACCGATTTCAGTGGCCCGCAGGAGCACGCTGTCACGGAGCTGATGCTGACGCAGATTATAGCCGGGGATGCCCTAAACGTTTTGGGCAGGATGCTGCACGAGGTGAGGACCTTGTGGCAGGTCCCGCAAGTGTGCGGCTGTCTGCTGAGCAAGCAGTCGGTAGACGATGCCCAGCTAGACGAGCTCATCCAGGACATGATCAAGGAGTCTCAGCTCAAGCAGCATACCAGCTTCTCCTCCTTGGCCACCGAACAGAAGCTGCACCAGCAGCAGCGCTTGGAGCAGCTGCACGCCAAGAAGCTTGAATTCGCTCGAGAGCGGGGCATAGATTATGTCCCAGGACGAGTGTGGACCAAGGAAACTCTGGGAAAGGATCCCATTACGACGGCTTTCGACAATTTCAAGCACATCAATTTTCTGAGGAAGGGACTGGCTGGCCTGCGAAGGTTCCTCCCACCAAGGGCCATGACTCTGGCTCACTCCACTCAGCTGGCACCCGGCGTTCCGCACGAGTGGCTGTGCGACGGCAAGCTGCTCCGCCTCACGGACGCCATGCATCCGGATAACCGAGTTCTTTACCAGGAGGTGTGGAAGTGCGGCCAGCCCGTGATGATCTCGGAGGTAGCTCGCTCCCTGAACTTGGATCTGTGGCATCCACAGGCCTTTTGCCGTGACTTTGGTGATAAGCCCAACGATCTGATCAACTGTCTGAATGGAAACCTGGTGCCCAATCAGCCGATGCGACACTTCTGGGAGGGATTCCAAAGCATAACAAAGCGATTGCTGGACGCCAATGGCAAGCCCATGCTGTTGAAGCTTAAGGATTGGCCCCCTGGCGATGATTTTGCCGAGATACTGCCCACCAGGTTTGCAGATCTAATGAAGGGCCTACCCATGCCGGAATACACTCTGCGAACTGGTAATCTAAACATTGCCAGCTGCTTGCCCAGGATGTTTGTTCCCCCCGACTTGGGCCCCAAGATGTACAATGCCTACGGCTCGGCCTTGCATCCGGATAAGGGGACGACGAATCTCCATTTGGACATCTCGGATGCGGTCAACATAATGGTCTACGTGGGCATTCCCCAGGACGAGGACAGCAAGCCGCAACTGGCGGCCACTCAGAAGGCCATTGCCCTCGGCGGATGCGATTATATAACCAGAGCTCGATGCCAAAATCCGGATGTACTGCCCGGAGCTCTATGGCACATTTTCCCGGCCCGCGATGCTGACAAAATAAGGGATCTGCTCAACCGTGTGACCCTGGAGAAGGGCTTCCGCCTAGAGCCCGACCACGATCCCATACACGATCAGAATTGGTATCTAGACGACAAGCTGCGGGCCCGTTTGTTCAAGGAGTACGGTGTTGAAGGTCATCCCATTGTCCAGTGCTTAGGAGATGCTGTCTTTATACCGGCTGGAGCTCCCCATCAGGTCCAGAATCTCCACAACTGCATCAAGGTGGCCGAGGATTTTGTCTCGCCGGAGAACATTACCCATTGCTATCACCTCACCCACGAGTTCCGGCGACTCTCGCACTCGCACACGAATCACGAGGACAAGCTGCAGATCAAGAATATCATTTACCATGCCATCAAGGACTGCTGCACCATCCTGACTCGGGCATTGGAAGAGCGCATAGATGCGGAAATGGCCAAGCTGAAGGCAGACTAGAATTCATCATCTTACACTTCATGTTCAACGTTCTATTATTAATTTAAGGTTTTAAATTGTCCGACATTCATTAATAAACATAATAATCCTATACTATGTGGTCTTAATATGTTCAGGGATTATATTTAACATAGTTTACGACATGGTTCCTATAGGTAACTGACTTAAAATAATAATATCCTTTGTATAACTATTACAGTCATCAGCATAGAAAAGAATACATTCAAGTTACATAGATCCGTGTCAGCAACAAATGCCCATGCTTGCTGAGGACGGAACTGAAACTGATGATGAGGAGTCCAGTTCAGGCAGTCAGTAGCATCGTACACATCGTACTGCTGTGCTACAAATAAGCCTTGAGCACAGGAAAGAAGTTAAGTCAATTACAAACGCCAGAAAGCCTTTTACGTTTCCCAGAAAACACACGATATTGAAAACCAAACCTTAGATCGAAACATCTAGGAGACAAGCAAGATGACGGTGGATTTTAACGACTATTTTTGGGTAAGCATATTTCTTAGTTCATTATTTGCTGTAATTAAGTATTAATTCCCTTTTCCAGGGCGAGAAAAACAATGGATACGACGTCTTATATCACAACATGAAATTCGGCCTGGTGGCCAGCAAGGAGTTGTCGGAGTTCCTGCGCGAAAAGTCCAACATTGAGGAGCAGAACTCAAAGATGATGTCAAAGCTGGCCCATAAGGCTGGGACACTGAATAGCACATTTGCTCCTGTCTGGACCATATTGCGCACGTCGGCCGAAAAACTTTCCACCCTCCACTTGCAGATGGTGCAGAAGCTGACCGAACTGGTCAAGGACGTGGCCAAGTATGCCGATGAGCTGCACAAGAAGCACAAGTCCGTCAAGGAGGAGGAGTCACAGACCCTGGAGTGTGTCCAGGCCATCCAAACATCCACGGTGGCGGTGCAAAAGTTGCGGGATCTCTACGCTGCCAAGGTCCAGGAGCTGGAGAAGCTGCGGAAGGACAATGGCTCGCACAAGGATGCCGAGAAGCTGGAGAGCAAGCTGAAGAAACTGCAGGAGGAGCATAAGGCGCTCCTGGACAAGCATAATCCAATTAAGAACGAATTTGAGAGGCGCATGACGCAGACATGCAAGGTAAAGTGGCTGACTTCAGAAATTTTCTCTTTCTAACTAAATTCTACGATTTTTTTAGCGTTTCCAAGAGATTGAGGAAGTGCATTTGCGTCAGATGAAAGAGTTTTTGTCCACTTACCTAGAAATGCTGCAAAACAATCACGATATGGTGGGCCAAGTACATTCCGACTTCAAGCGTCAGTTTGTTGACATGTCCGTGGACAAGCTCCTGGAACAGTTTGTGCTCAACAAGTATACGGGCCTGGAAAAGCCTGGTAAGCCAGGTCATTTCTATTGTTATTATTAGTTGTATTAAATTTTATTGTTTTTCAGAAATGCCCGAGCTTGAGTATGTTGCGTTTTCCAGTGGTTCGCGGCTCCAGCAGCCGCAGACCTCGGCCACCGCATCCAACTCGAATTCGGCGACCAGTATTCAGGCTGCTCTAAGAGCTGGTAACAATCCAACGGCGACAGTTTCGGGCAGCGTGGTGTCCATGGACCAGCGCGGCGATGCCTTAGGCGCCATCTCCCTGGGCAGCGGGAGTGCGGCCAGCGGTAGTATTCCGTATACCGAGGACCCGATACTTGGTGGAGCTCTGGGCTCGCCGCGACCTACATCGCCGGACATGCTGGGAGCGAATGCAGCAGCAACGGCGAACCAGACGCAGCCAGCAACATCCACTGTAAAGAGTCTGCGCTCCTGGTTCTTGCCTACTGCCAAGCAGCAGCAGCCTTCGACGGGTGCTAGCAATTTCGGTATGAGCGGGAGCAACAACAACCATACCACAAATACCACGGGAACAGCAACAGCAAGCAACAGTAGCAACAATTTGATCACCAACAACACACCAACAACAACTACAACAACAACAACAGCAACAACAACTGGCACGAATAATCTCACCACCAATATTATCACCAAAAATTCCCCTAACTCTGAGGATACTAGCAATCAAGGTTCATTCTCTTTAATTTTCTTTTCGGTTTCCATTATCGGATTTATTTTATGTTGGTTGGGTCCTTCCGGTTATAGTTTCTCTTATGTATTTTACCTGTATACCTTTTCCTGGTTCTATTGTAACATACATATTTCTTATCTGTTCTTAGATATGTATTTTTATGTACGTGCTAAAAGTCTGTTGTTTTTAAGTCAAGTCAACATTTTCCCATACATTATTTATTGGGTTCTTTTATAATTTATTGTACAGTAGAGTTTTGCCCTATGCTCAATATTTAAATAAGAGAAGTTAGAGTACCTCTTAAATATTGAGTATTAGCGAAAACTCAGGTCCTTCATGTCCGTAAATTTTACTTATGTATATAAAGGTTTATATTTTAATTTAATTTACTTTTAATTTTCGTTTTTTAGTTGATATGAAATTGTACACTCAAACACCAGCCAATCAATCAATCAGATCAGACATTAGTCGGGACTCTTTGCCTAAACTATTGAACCCACACCATCTACACACATCGTCACAATCACACGCACACAAATGCCACGAAGCCGTTTAACTAACAGCACTAACACACAATTTTCTCTATATATGCTTCTATACGTCTCTCGCATTGCTTTGCCAACCATTCATCCCTGCACCACGAACATCCAACCATCCAACCATGCACCATCATCACCCCTCCATCCATCCATCCATGCACCGATCGACTAATCGAAAATCAAAACTTTAGACCAGGCACAGCAACAGCCGGCAACAGAGGCCTTAACTCCCACTGCAACTGCGGCGAAAAAGCAGGCATTGAATGCAACGACAAGCGAGCAGCAGCTATCGAAATCATTAAATGAGCAAGAACATCTCCAGCAGACGGCGGGAGCAGCTTCAGCCACATCCGCCGCAGCAGCAGCCGCCGCCACAACGACAACAACGTCCAGACGTGCAACGTCACTTTTAAATATATTCACATCGAACTCTCAGGGTAAATGATCCAAGAATGTCAATGAAAGTGAAATGGGAACCCCTTCCAGTCCACTCCAACCCTTCCCAACTACTACTAAAACACCTGAATGCATGCCTCTAGGCTTAATATGTTGAATGTTGAAAGGCTTTTCTGTGTGCTGAGCTTGTTTATTGTCCTCTCATCCCAAATTAACATTTAATTCATTTTTTAAAGCATTTTTCTAAGGCGGTGTTTGAGTTCTGAGTTCTGAAAAAGGAGTTACATTTAAGTTCCAACTGTAAACTATATTTCCACCACAAAGCGGTCATACCTAACGCTCAAACAACCGGGAGTTTCGTGTCGCGATGTGTTACCTTCCTCTTTCCTGTGTGTTCTCTTAGTTCTAGTCCTTAGCTTGCTTACTAAGTCATTTGTTGTTAACCAACCCTATAATAATACAACCAACCTAATATTTCGTCGGCAGTCTCTGGCATTTTACGAAGTCGCCGCGACAAGACGAAAACCAAAAAGGCAAAAAAAAAGAAAGACAATGAGGCTGCAGAGCACATACAGGAAGAACGACTTACCAGGTGAGTGTTCAAGCATCCATCCAAAGGGTTTTGAGTCCCTGCTCTATATTAGATATAATAATGATCATTTCTAATACCCTTTTGCAGTGCGGAGCGAGCCAACAACACACTGCTGGACTACGACGACCATGGCCGCAGCATGAAGACCCAGAACTCCAGTGGCAGCAGCGCAGGAGGTGGCCTGGCCGCCTTGTCGGCTACTTCAGCCCAGGGCAGCGTGGATTCGGCGGGTGCCAGTAGCATGGGAGGTAGCGGTGGAGGAGCAGCAGCTGGCGCTAGTGGCAGTCTGCCCAATGCAGGCGTGCTGACCACCTCGGCCTCGACCACTGCTCCCGGCGGGGCAAGTGGCAATGGAGCCGGCTATGAAGTAGATGAGGAGGGCTTCAGCATACAGCCGGCCAAGGAGATTGCCTGGGAGGAGGGCCAGGATAAATGTAAGCGCATGTCTTGTATGCTCTTAGAAAGATTGATAAACAATGCCCTCTCGTTTAGCTGGCAGTTTCTACTCCGATTCGGATACGGACTCGGACAATGACAAGCAGGAGCGCCGGATTCATGTAAACATCAAGCCGCTGAAGAATGGACAGGCGCCCATGTCGGCCAGCGTGGACGAACTTCGCGCCACTGTAGAGAATATTTCCCTGTCCCCAACTGGAGTCTTTTCAGTGAGTTGAAGCTTTATCTTTAAGGGGTATGCCTTAATTTAATTATCCGTAATTTATAAATCCACCAGCATCACAGTCAACAACTACAGGGGGCGCGTGGAGCTCCTGCGTCGCGCCAACAGTCCCCGGAAATATCAAACGCCTCGACGCCTACGGCCAGTGTTCATCCGTATGCGCCTCTGCAGAGTCCCACACTGTCCAACAACAACAACAATGCTAACAACACGACCAACAATCGCTACGCGGATCTGGGCGACATCTTCTCCGAACTCGGCGACATGAGCATGTCCGCACCGGCATCGGCGACTCTGGGCAAACCGCCCGGCAGGCAAATACCCACACCGACATCAGCGGCGTCTACAGGAGGCAGCAGCATAGCCATACCGCGACCACCATCGCGACGCTCTGACATGATTGCCATTGGACCGGCAGCCACGGGTGGTACTGCACCAGGACGCGGTCGTATGTCCCCGGCTCCGGTGACGGCCATGAATCGAGCGGAGAGCATCGGCAGCCTTGAGTTCCGCACGGCAATCGGTGGAGTGGGATCGTCACGAGGACCCTCGCCGCTGACGATTGGTATTTCGGACACCATACCGCTGGCGGTGGCATTCCATGAGATCATACACGCCTATTTCCGGGGCAGCGACGAGTCGCGGTGTCAGGTGAAGGTCTCCGGTGATATGATGCTATCATTCCCAGCCGGCATTGCCGGCCTATTAGCCAATAATCCGAATCCAGCCAAGCTGGGTTTTCGCATTAAGCACGTTCAGAACTTGGAGAATCTGGTGCCCAACGCAAAGCTCGTGCAGATGTAAGTGATTACGGAGTACGTTCCTTAAATATAAAAAATATTTAACTTTGTTCCTTGCTTTATCTTTAATTATCTTTAGAGATCGTCAGCAGTCGAGCAGTTTGAGCACAATGCTGGAGTTCAACATGGGTGCCTTGACGGCCCTGCTGCGTAGGCAGGCGGAAAACAATCCAACAGCATCCTATTTCAATGTGGACATACTTAAGTACCAGGTGCGCACCAAACCGGGGGCCAGCTCGTGTCCCTTCCAGCTGGTCAGCTACTGGAAGTGCGAGTCCAGCTACACTGCGCTCAAAGTCGACTACAAGTACAATAATCATGCCATGGCCAGTCCCTCGCCTCTACTGAATGTCACGCTCTCGGTGCCTGTCAACGGATCTGTCCGGAATGTCCAGTCCAAGCCGCATTCTGCCTGGTGAGTAAAGTACCCTATCAAGTGCCCCTTTCAATGAAACTTTACATCCCTTTTAACTTTTCAGGTTGGGTGAATCAAATCGTTTGGTCTGGAACTTTACCGACATTTCGCAGAACTCTCAGGACGGCGGAGTGGGCACTCTACGGGCCCGCCTAGAGCTAAACGATGGTCCTTCGACGCCGGCGCTTCTGGCGACACAGTTCAATTGCGAGGGCACCACGCTCTCGGGCATAGAATTCGAGCTCCAGGGCAGCGGGTATCGCTTGTCACTGGTCAAAAGGCGTTTCGTTTCCGGTAAGCTTAAATGGACAATGACGCAAGTGTGTCTCGGGGATTAACTCTCTTGTGTGTTTGCAGGCAAATATGTGTGTGAGGGCGATGGTATACGTAGTGGAGCAACGCCCACCCCTCCGTCAGTGGGCTCCACCAGTCCGTATTCGGCAAAGTCAAATTAGTCGCTCCCCGACTCCAAAGACAGCTTGTAGGAGCAAGAATGGGAATGGGAATGGGAACGGAAAATGGCAATATGGCAATAGGCTCGTGAAAACCTAGAGAAATTTTTGTAACTAAGCTTAAATATGAGACAAAAACACACGGATACCCAAACCATATTTGATTACAGGCACAGGAATAGTGGCGCCTTATGAGTTATTTCTCTCTGAGCTTTTTATTATCACCCCCATTGACCCGGTTCGATCGGATTTGATAACATTTTGCTGAAGACTAGATCAATTTTGATTCCACAAATCCGATCGGAACGGAAAGGAACGGAGCGGGATGGTGGTGGGGCCTATATATTATGATGTATTTTTGTACACACACGAAATTCTGTTTTCACGCGTAATGTTGAATCTGCCGGCTGGGGGTCCGCCTAATGCTGCGAATGCTGTGAATGCTGCGGGTCGGGCTCTGCTAAATCTGGATGTATTATTTGTTATATATATATACATACAGAACACGTATGCTAGTATATATATTATTGAAATGTATTTATTATGTTTAACTGAACGATATTGTATATGTAGCTATGTAGATATCTAAAAGCAAACGCAAACACCGAACGAACGTTGATTTTATGTTCACTTTTGTACACACAACAACAACAACAACAACAACCAAATCCAAAAATGTATTAAATGTAAGATACAAAAAAAGATCAAACCCGCACTGTGTCGTCTCGCTTGGAATCTCGATGGCTTTTGCTTTCGTCACCGTCACCGGGGTACCGGGGTGTAGTGGCGTGTCTGGACCTGGATAAGGCCGTGTTTGCCTCATGCAACCGGAGTTTCTGCCTCTGTATTCAGCGATTGCCATGTTTCTCCGCCGATCAATTAATTATCAAATTTAGGCAAAGAACATGACAAACAGGTTTCGGTCGCTCGGCAAGACAAATACGATATACATATAGGAAATTAGCAGCCCGTTCAAAATAGAATAAACATGGGATGCCGAAATACACGGGCGCCTAAAGAATCATCATTAAATTGTGGGTGTACTACTCAGAGATAGCTGGGGAGCATTAGCCTAAAATTTAATTTGTAAAAATTCTGTAAGAAATTGTGAAAATGCGCCAGGCAGCTGTCGTTCGTTTTGTTTGCTATTGAAAGGCGGCGGTGACGTCAGGCCGCCACAAATTGATCTCAAGGTCGGAGTCGACGGACGCGTTTTCATTTCACTTGGCACACTTGACTGTGGGCCGCTGTTGTTGCTGCTTGCTGCCGCCTAACTACATTGCATTTGCCCATTAAGCGGCCACTTATTCGTATCTGGTAGCTTGTATCTTTTGGAGCAGGAGGGAGTAAGCAGCTCGTCCAATTGATGCAAGGGTGACTGACTGCCCAGGGCACAGTGTTCCTCTTGTTGGCTGACCATAGAGATCTCGACGATGTCAGACGATAAGATTGGATTACAAAACAATTGTTATTCCCCGGTGTTCATACATATGCATATGGTTATATGGTTATATTGTATTTTGCCAGTGGGTATATACAATTAATTGTTCAACAAAAGCCAGAGACTCAACACATGTGCCTGCTGATATATGACATTAACAACAGCCCTGAAATGTAGAACGCGCAGTGTCTGTATTTTTAGTTAGATAACAAATTATTAACAGATGCTGCTGCTGTCAACTTTTCGCCAGTCAGTCAGTATCTCAGTAAAATAATAGTAAGTCGTCGTAGTAAGTAAGTTTAACAACATTGCACTTTATTCATTTATTTATATTGACTGCATTAGTAAAGCTTAAGCCTATTACACAAATCATATATATATTTAGATAGTACTGGTATAAATTAGGGGACTTGGAGGGGTTTATTCAACAACATTCTAACATTAACATTAATCGTTTTTAAAATTATCTGATACATATTAGTTTATTTCCGTTTGTCTGACAAGCGCACCTGGTAGTCAGCAGTAGAGATATATATAAATACGCACACACAACTCAAAAGTATATAGACGTCCATATGTTTTTTTTTTCGCTAATAAAACGTCAACTTTCGGTGATCAATTCCAATTCTCCGCCGGCACAGTGGACCTGGTGCCCCCAAACACATCATAGCATTGTTTATACCTTCGGCATATAAACAAATATGAATTGGCACTTCCACTAACTAAATGTTATCAGGCTCCGGGCTCGTCCCACTGTGCATTTAGTCAATTCAAGTTGATAATACACATGTGTATATACGCACATACATATGTTTCAGCTTGCCATAAATATTGCCGCCTTCTCGGGAGTGTGTGCGTGTCTAAATAAACTACGGCTGACATCATTCTGTTAACATATTCGTAGTTAAGCTCATTATATCGCAAGATACAATTTCGTAAAGTGATTAGTTAGTACATCTTACAGCACTGGATGGGGCCTCCGACGCATTCCTGCCTGAAGCCTGCAAGGGAAAGATGAAAGAAGAAATTCGTTTAGATCGCAGCAGCACAGCAAGGTCATAAATCCCCATTTACTACATATAAGTATTGGAATTGTTCGTGTAGCGGCAGTTGCTTAATTGCAGATCAAATAGATCACTCGATCGGAAAAAATAATGGGGAGCCCGGAGGCAAAATGGCGATCCCCATTTTAATAATATTTATTATTTTATTTTCAGACCTCTCTCAGGTTTTATTTACAGTAAATTGTATCCAAACGAACACGAGTAAATAGAAAAATAAACGCAAACGCGCCTGGAATTAATTTTTGTGTTCGGTTTGGTTTTTCGAAAATGCGCAATTGCCACCGTCCGCCCGGCTTCGGTTTGTATGAATATATTTAAACTTTTGCGCTATATACTTGGGTAGGCAAAATCGATTTCTATGAACCGAACGGACGTCTGTTTATTTGCATATTTTCGCTTTATAGTTCAAGTGAAAAATTCCAAAGAGATTCAAGGTGGAATTGGGCTGCCCGCCCCAGCGAACGAACGAGTCTCTTATCAAGTGATTCCAAAATATCTTCAAAAGCTCTCTCGCATAAACAACACATCAGGAATTTATGATACTCGTGGGCAGATCTTTTTTTAAGTAATCCCCACTCCCCCCAATTTGTAGCCAAATGTTCTTCGCTACTACTGGCTGGATCACCTGGCCGGCTGATAGCGAAAACGTTTGCTCGCTCGGCAGGTAAGGAAAGGTAATGAAAATGAAAAAGTTGCCTCTGAAGCATGGCAATGCACAGTTAAGCGCTATAGGCCTTATCGGGCGACCTCAGCACATGACCGTGAAAGGGGCGGGAGGGAATTAATCAAATGGAAAGAAATACCAATTAGGGCCACCAGCTACCGAATACATAGGTGTGGTCCTTTCGATTGAGCAGGAAGCTCTCCCCGAATTTGAATCTCAATCATTTATAGGCAATAACCGACTGACTGACTCATGACAGAAACTTCCGTTGCGAAAAACATATAGTCAGCGTCAGAAATGTTGGCCAAATGCTTTTATATGGGCCCCTGGATCCGTGTAGCGTGCTCGCTCGGCAGTATATGGAGACCGTTGAACAAATAAACAAACAACCGAGGCATTATGTAAAGTAAACAACCAAAGACGAGAACGGAAGGGCCCAAGAAACTGAAGCGTTTTTAATAGTTCTCCCAGTCGGTGCTAGGGACGATGATGAATGAATTCATCGCAGTAAGAGCTCATCAGAGCACATGTAAGATTTCCAAGTATCCAATAACCAGAGTTATTTTTCGAAACTTCTACCTGGAACTGCATAAAGTTAACACTTATTGAACATATTCAAAAAATGCCATTAATAGTTTGACGTCTTACACAAAACAGATAACGATAATTGTTTTGAAAGTGCATTACCTATTGTTATCCAACTTAAACTAACAAAACAACGAAAGTTTACACATGTCGCTAATTATTTTTTATAACAAATAGCTCAAGTATACCCATAATCAAAGCTAAAACGGAATTTCCCAGATCCCTAAGCCATAAAAAATTTAATTTTCCATAGATTCCTTTTCCACAATTATAATTACTAATAATCTACTTTTAAGCTTTAATCAAAATGTTTTTTGAATCAAGGTGAATTATCATTTGGAATTCCACAGTTGAAGTTCATCATAACGAGGGCCCACAGTATTTGGCAATTACTAGTCCCAAGGCCGGTCCACACCCAAGAAATGCTCGTTTATGGCCCATCCAAACTGCACCCCGTCATGTTTCTCACCTTCTCGTACGCTCCACTCCAAAGGTATCCTGATGGCTGACCTGTTAACCCATGTCCGCGTGCCACGCCCCTTGCCCTTCTACAGGACGTAGTTGCGCAGCTTTTCGGTGGGCAGCGTCCGATTGGCGAAAGACACAATCGCCGCTGCCGGCTGGCTCACGGTCAGGTCGCAGAACACATGGCACTGGTTGTCCGTGGAGCTGTGCGACCTCCTGGCCACGAACGCGAAGATGGTCTTCTTCTCGGAGTCGCCTTCGCTGGTCCACATCCGGTTCTCGGGGTCAATGGCGCAGTGCGAGATGACATCCGCCGTGTAGTGCTTCCGGAAGAACTTCTTGCGTGTGTTATCCGTGAGGGTGATACCCTGCGAGGAGACCTTGAAGTGCACCTCCGTGGGCTGTGGCGCCGGGCGTTGGGCGTACATCATCCGGATGGCCTTGCGGATAGCCTCGTTCCCGGTCAGCGACTCCGTGTCGCAGGAGAATAGCCACAGGACGTTGGTGGCAGCGCCGTGCGTGATCAGCTGCTGTTGGGCCGGCGTTGTGGCCCTTACCGGAGGCACTATATCCTGGTCGGGCAAGCGGAGCAGACAGGGTAGCGCCAGCTGTCTGATGGAATGCTCAAAGACCAGCGCGGACAGTGAGGTGAAGACGGGCTCATCGTCGCAGCCCTTCAGGTGTACTCCCTCCGGCGTGGGCTCGATGAGAAAGTGGCGCACCAGCTCCGCCGATCCTGCTGGCGGCTGGGCCACCCGCACCACCAGACCGTACGAGTTCTTGTAGGTGGTGGAGTCCCGGACGAGGAAGGTTCCCGGCTGGGCCGAGGCCAAGAGAGCGATGGCGTCCTCGCGGGTCAGGTTGGGCTTATACCAGAACTTGGCCGAGCTCCGGGCGAACCTCACGGAATCTGCGGACACCTCCATGGGCGGCAGAGCTCCGCCTCCGCGGCGCGGACCCGTCTGGTAGATGGACTCCGAGGCCAACTGGGTCGAGCCAGTTGATGATGATGACGAGGCTGCCCCAAAAGGCGTGCGCGGTGTGACCGGAAAGGCGGGCGTTTCTGGCCTGCTGGTGGGACTAGGCGTCATCTGCACTTGGCCATTGGTATTTGGGTTGCTCACTCTCTTCGCACTAGTGGCATAGATGGGCGAACCTGGTGATGCCAGCGATGGCGATGGCAATGGAGCTAGCTGTGGTGCGGCGGCGGCCATGGAGAGATCTCGCCTAGTGCGCGTGAGCGTCTCCATGTGGTTCTGGCCATAAACGGCGCCCAGTTGCTCCAGCGACTCCAATTGCTGGCGTTTGTGGGTCGCTTCCAAGCTGTTAATTGTGTGATAATTGCGTTCCATGGTCGTCCGCCGGTTGACCACACCATCTGGCACATCCTGCTCCCGTCGCATATCCTCAAAGTGAATGTTGCGTGTGGTGTAGGGAGCGGGCTCCTCCTGCTGCTTCACGTCGTCCAGATTAAGGTTGAACTCGAAGTCGTAGTTGTACTTGCTGTTCGCCGGGACATTTCTGTGGCCAGTTCCCAGGCCGTTTCCACTGCCATTTCGTAGCACTCCGTTTCCGTAGCCATTGCTGGCATAGTGGTGGCGCTGTGGCGGAGTGGGCGGCACTCTCTCACGCTCCCGCTCGCGATCTTCCCTTTCCCTATCCCTGTACTCGTTGTACACCTTCTCCCGTCTCTCACGGAGCTGCTGCTCAAAGGTATCTCTCAGCGGCGTCGGTGTCGTGCTGCCCGATCTGTAGTGGTATGTGTTGGCTATGGTGTTGGTGTTGGTACTGTTGGAACTGCTGGGACTAACGCTATTTCCCAGCGTTTTGCGCACCAGCAAAGGGCTCGTTAGACGTGCCGGAGGCTTTATCATATCGGCGGTGGCACCATTGCCACTCCCCTTCCCGCTGCCTGCACTGCCAAAATCGAACGAGTCGAGGAAACTATCCGCTCGCGTCGGCGTCGGAGTTTTGCGTAGCGGCGTCGAAGTTTTGGCTATTCCATAGCTAAATGGCAGCGAATTCTCGCGCGCGTGATAAGGTATTCCATTGCCATTTCCATTTCCATTTCCAATTCCGCTACCACTAATATTCCCATTTCCATTCGCCTGCCCATTGCCATTCACATTATAGTTTTTATAGTAATTATTGTTATTATTGGCGCCGCCGTATTGGTATTGGTATTGGTACTTGTGGTCGGCGGCGGCTGCGCTCTCTTCGTACGGCGACCGCATTGTTTCGCGAATTCCAAAAGACTGATTGAGAAAAGCGAGAAGATACAACTCGCAGAGTAGAGTCAGTCGGCGTTGGCGTTCGCTCTTTCTTGTATTTGGCGCTCTCTCCTCCTGTCAGTGTGTATCGCGCTCTCGGCGTTAGTTGGCCAACAAACAACAAATCAAGCTCCTCAAGTCAACGTCTGTATTGGTATTTGGGGGCACAGTGGGTCTACGCAAGCTTTATTCAGTTCTCCTTTACAGTGATTGGATAAATACCACCGTATATTTTTAGTAAAGCCAACACTGCGAATAAGTAATTTTATTTTAAATGTAGGTTTTTGCGGATGAGTAATCTTAGAGATATTACTCATACGTCTTGCATGCCAAATCGTTTTTTATTGTCAATAGCGAACAAAAATAATTTAACCAATTATTTATAGTATAATGTGTATAATGTGTAATGTACAGTTAAATAAAGTGCAAATGAAAATGAGAATTAGTTTTAATTAGATATATAATATGAAATTTAGCTTATTAAGCTGCGAGTAAATCCAAAGGCATATATTTCTTAAAGTTTTTACCTTCTATATCTTTAAGTTATCAAACACCATATCCGCATTAAAAAATTTACAATGGCATGTCCACATTATTGTGAAATCTAAGAGCAATGTCAAAAATAGATCTGAATAATTTCCATGAGTATTTAATGTCCCACGCCCACTGTAGCTCAAATACGTGCACACACACTCACTCATGGTCCAAAGGTGTTGGATGCCAGGAGAGATGCCCCAAGAGAGCGCGAGAGAATGGGAGAGCGAGAGAAACGGCGGTGATGTCATCCCCACTTATTTACGAATACACACGACCGAACGACAAACGACGATCGAAGCAACCGAACTAATCAAAACAAGCTATCGAAGCCAATAGAGATTAGGGGCCTCGTAAAGTCGCATCCATGCACGTTGGACGCAAATTGCGATCAAAGAACCCGCATGCTGCACTTGCAACCAGAAGCGATCGGAGTGGAGTCCAATCGATAAGAGTCTCTCTCTCCCGTGTTGACCTGCTCTAGCAGAAATCAACCCCAATTGGGCCCATTTAAAGGGGTAATTCAGCAATGGCACCCACTGTATCGGCGGGCACGTTCCTCGATTGCATTCTTCGTTCCGTTTTGCGTTTCCATCAATTAAATTGCCTTCTCTGAATGGGTTTCATTTGTTTTCGGAGGCGATGAAACAGAGAAGATCGTCTATCCGTTTAAAAGGGGGGCTCTTTCTTATCAGCAAATTGCGGTCTATTTTCCCAGCAGGTTCAGGTTGCACTTTCCCAATGAACTTTTGCGGCTGTTACGCATACACACGCAAACGAGAAACCAACACACATTGAAAAAGTTAAAGCTTTTCTAATTCTTCAGTTTGAAAAAAATGATTTAAGTAGGCCAAAAGTTTATTTATATTAAAAATGGGTTTGAAAATATCACGTAGAAAAAAGAAGATATTAAGGGAACTTTCAGAAATAATACTTTCCGCATTGGAGTTTATCGTAATGCAGGGACCTGTAATAATAATATTAATTATTTTTTAAATATGCCTAATTGCGAGAAAAATAAAAAGGGAAGTATATACATACATGCATACATAATATTTTTAGTTGACTTGAGTATTTTTTTTCTGTGCAACCCATAGAGAAGAAGCTGTCGCATCTTTTTTTGATTTCTCAACATTTTCTTGTAGAAAGTGTCGTGGTGGGCAACAATAACAACAATAGCTAAGGCAATATCGCTGAAACCTCAACCGCCAAGTGACGTCAGTGGGGCAACGGCAAAGCACAACAACAAAACAAAATCAATTACAAAGATTATTTTTCGCTTAAAAAGTAAATTAAAAAAGGAGAGGAGAAAGAAGAGTGCAAAAATGCTGCGGCAGCGGTGATCTTCCTCTTCTTCTTCATCCAGCAGCTAGCAGCACCAGTTGTTGTGGGTGGCATATAAACAAGTTGCTCTCTCTTTTTGCCTCCCTCTCTGGGGCTCTCTCTCTTGGTGACCCGTCGCCTTCTAGCGCTCTCGCTCCCGCTCTCCCACACTAGCGCTATCTCTTTCGTTGGCCTTAGTCCCTAGTTGGCAACTCGTTTACCTTTTTTTTCGCTATTCGCCTCTTGCTCCGAACATCTGTTGTTGTTAACTCTTTCGCTGTTGTTGCAAATCTGTTGAAACAAAAACAAAAAGTGATGTGGAATTTTGGAAATGCCAATCACGGCCATATGTGCCATATGCTGCGACAACCCGAGATTGCGGGCCCATGTGGCCATCTAATGTTGGTTTAACTCTGGAAAGCCATCGCCAAGACAGTTAACGACATTTTGAGTGTGGTTTTCGGGCCTAAACTATGAGAAATGCGATTTAATTGATGGCAAACGTTCGAATCATGTGATCATTTTGATTTCCCCTCGAAAGTTGAGTCAAGTCTGCAGGATTCCATATGAATCTCAAGGGTATCCTAACGTTGTGAGATCGCATACAGTAATTTATTCAAAAATGTATTGTAGGTTGTATTTAACGAAAATATTTCATAAATTTGTAAACCATGATAAGCTTTATCAAATATTATGGTAATTTAACATCAAGACAAAACTTGTAATTTTTACTTTGCCTTAGATCTTTTTATTTAAATTTTAAATAATTTAATGTCCTTCTGATTATCTGTAAGAGATTTATATTGGAAGAAAATTGTCAACAATAATGATTCGAAAGTTTATATAATGGTTAAAAATTTGTAGACCCCTCTTCTTACCAATTGTTTCGAAGATTATCTATAGGAACCAACC
Organism: Drosophila pectinifera; assembly: GCA_008042775.1. Classification (NCBI taxonomy): domain Eukaryota; kingdom Metazoa; phylum Arthropoda; class Insecta; order Diptera; family Drosophilidae; genus Drosophila; species Drosophila pectinifera. The sequence continues at coordinate 33,975 of VNKC01000860.1, forward strand.
AATAATCAAAAAACGCATTCAATTTTATTGACGTTCATTGAATTTTATTGAAATTTTGCGAGTTAATACAAACCGAAAACTGAAATTATTGCAATTAAAACGCCCGCTCACCGTTACAATGCCACTGAAAAAACGTTTGTTGTTGTTTAATACTATGGTTAACTGATTTTACAATTACTAGAAGAGAGTGTGTCTCGGTTCTTGTCTACAAAAATGTAAAATAATAGTCACATTTAAAATTGCATAAATTCTAGACAAGTGTAGATGTTATAGTATGTCGTACATATTGGTTTTTGTATTTTGTTTTGAAGAAATTCCCATGCATAAAATGTTTCTGTATTTTTTTCCTTCGTTTTTGTTTGTTTTTGGTTTTTATTTACTTTGTTTTGTTGTAATAATTTGGAATTATGCATTATATGTTTTAAATTTTATTGCATTTTATGTAATTAAATATATATAACGTACATCACAGCAAAACTTTATAATTCTTTTTTTTTTGTTTTTTATGTTTTTGTTTCTTATCTTCCACTTTGTTATACTATAAATATACTTTTATGATAAGCTTTTGATTTTTGTTAATTGTTTGGAAAATAATAAACCAGTAGAGAGTTGTTAGAGGAAAACTATTCGATGGAAACACCTAGTATTAGTGCTGTTAGTTCAGGATAGACGGATAGATATAGAACGAACTAAAGATCGTCAAATTATCGAGAAACCGGATTAAGAAAGAATATATTTTTGTTAAAGTTAAAGTACTTTTCTGCTTAGCTTGGTTGATTGAATTTTTTACATATACTTCGTAGGTAATTATGTCAGTGCACGTACAAAAGGTATTCAATTCATGTATATAATATATTCTATATATAATTATTTGCTTTTATCATAACGTTCTGTTATTGTGACAAAAAATAAACTTTTATTTCGGTTTTTTTCGTTTATCCTTCAGTTGATGTTCCTACTAATAAAATTCTAGAAAAGCACAACACCTTTACAATGGTCTTTTGGAAATACCATTAATCATTTATAGATTTAAAACAAGAAAGAACGCTACAGTCGAGGGGTCCGACCACACAATACCCGATACTCGATTCCCTTTGTGGAAAATAAGTTGCTTAACTGAAGGCTTTCGCTTGGCTAGCAACAGGACTTCTTTAAAATTTAATATTATAGAATATTTGTGGGGAAAACTATCGAGCTCCTGGTATTTAAGCAGACACTTGACGGATTGGATCAGTAGGATCAAAGGACACTACAAGTACCGGGCATATTAAATACACACACATTTTACATATATACTAGGTATCAAGATTTCGGTAATGCATAGCGTTATTAAGGATTTGAGAACATTTGGGGCCTAGGGACTTGGGGACCTGGGGACCTGGGGGTGGGTTGTAGTGCTGGAAACTCTCGCTATAAGCAACGGATGCCCCAATACGATACGATACGGTTTACGGCATAATACCCGAAAAGGCTAAACTAACGTTATGTATGTATATCGTCCACTCTCACAAAAAATCAATGCTATCCATAGTATAATATGCTATAAAAAGTTTGTTGAGTTAGTTTCAATGGTTTTTTAATACGAATGGAGGGCAGGAATCATTTCAATTTACTTGTTCATCGTGTTCTTCTCTCATTTTCTCGTTTGGTTTAGTTCCACGTTAATTGGTTAATTGTACATATATCCCGATCGATAGATGGATACACGTAGATAATTATTGTATGGTACTTGTACATGTATATTGGTAAAAATTGTTTGCTTCCTTCCCCGCTGCTTCAAAGGCTAGTTAGTGCACGTAGTTCGCATATCATAGGTAAACTCTCTATATATCTGGGTGTGTTTGGTGTATATATGATGCTTGATACTTGCAATACTCTCGCGCATCTGATGCGAAACACTAATTTGTAACTTTAGAATTCTTTCCTCTTCCCTTCTCGATCGCTTTAATAGACAAGTCACATTGATTCAAGGAGGTTTATATGTATAAATATTTAATGCTGGTGTTTAGAGCTACAGAGACGTTACAGTTCGAAAGGCAAAATACTACGGAAGTAGGTGGACGCCACCAGCGCTGGCCCTGGAAAAGTCTGGTTACGATTACGATACTTGTGTGTACTCATCATTGCGATTGCGATTGCGATTGCGATTGCATTATGTTTAATTACGCACACGACGTCTACTACAAATACATTAATAAGCCCACCAATATACATATGTCTCTAAATTCTCATTACGCTTGGTTTCCCTCTTCTCTTGGCTAGTGAGTGTTCTGTGTGTGTGGTGTGTGTATATATGCATCTATATAGTATATTTGCTGAAACGCTTATCGTCGTCATCTCATCCGCTCCTCTGGTTTAGTCGATTTTAAAGATTGCTTATAAGTTTCAAAGTTAGTTGCTTCCGTTTATAGTTACTAATTCTCAAATTCTCAAGTAGAAACGAAAAAATATATAATATATGTGTATATCTGTATATACGATTTATGTTTCTTTTAAAGATATACCGTTTCGTCCGTCTTCATTAGCATGTTTGTTGTTTGGGTTTTGCTTAGTGCAAGAAGAAGAACTTCTTCAGTGGGTTCAGTTCGTACAATTAGTATAAAATGCAATGCACTATATATATGCTGGCTTGTTTGTTTGTATGTATGTCGTATTAGGATAAATATAGTACGTTGTTACATAAAAAAGAACTAATCATAATGGTAGTAATTATAAAGTACGAGAGGAAGCAGCAAATATGCAAGCCTAACAACTCAAAAGCAGACAACACAAAACACAAATCCAAGTTCCAAATCTAAATATACATATACATATTCCACTTTGTAGTATATAATTACTGTATTTAATTTAGAGTTATTCATAGGTATAGGCGTGTGTGTGGACAGCAACAATTCAAGATACACCATCTCCCAGCTTGGGCACCGGCCTCTCAAAGTCTCATCAACATTCGTTTCTTGGAGATTAATAATTCCTGAACTCCCCACAAATTATTCAAGGAGATCTTTGAGGGACCGCTTCCAAGCATAAGAATACATATTTGTTTGATCGTATATAGTTGTTTAATGGATATTTTATAGGATATCCTCGAGTGTGAAGGGGCAAAGGAAATCTATAATGAATCTTGTGCAAATCTTGGCTTATATACAGACACTTGTTATTCATTCGGCTTTAACGTTCTCTATACACGCAAATATATATATATATAAGTTTATCCCTAAGTCGAATTCTTGGTGGTATGCCTATATGGGTTACTCCTAGTTACTCACATACAAACTAAGGTCTACGACAAGCTATTGAAGAGGCTGGCTGGCTGCTGCGAGTTGTGCGAGGGCGTGGCCGAGGTGCGGAGCAGGTCTGGCTCTGGCCAGGATGTTTGGGGCTTATATATAGCTGAGGGGGAAGCGTTGACGGTTTGGCAGTTGGATTCGTTGCGCGTTACACCAAATGATGCTGGGTGGCAGGCAACCACTCCACAAGCTAAGCTCTTCCCAATAGCTCCTCCACCTCGTTCACATTCGTCGACCACCCGGAAAAGCCAAAGGTGCAGCTGTGTGGAATTGCGATTGCTTTTTATGTGGCACCTAGGCCGCTTGGCTCTGCTGGGGATTGGCTGTGGCCGCTGCTGCTGCTGATGCAGAGGTTCCCGCCACTTCGGCGCTGCCCTCCTCACTGCTCAAAACGGCCTCGGCCACGGCAGTTGCCTGAGCCTGCGCCTGAGCCGCATGCTGCTGTTCGGAGCAGTCAAAGTAGTCCGAGGCATTGCCACGGCAGATCGGGCAGGTGCGATTCGACTGAGGGGTTGAAGTAGGGTTTGAATAATTTGATTTAAACAAATACTTAGGGATACTCACGCGCAGCCATTTGTCCACGCACTTCGCATGGAATTCGTGGGAGCAGGGCAGGACTCGCAGCAGTTGGCGCAGCTCAAAGTCGCACATGCACACCACACACGACGATTGATCACCTGAGGGAAAGTATTCAATATATTAAGTATAAACTTTGTACTTTCCATTGAATTTCCCGATAAAACCACAAATTGTTGCCTACTTTTTTGGGCAAACATTTGCTTGGTTCCCACTTACCGTTGTGCACTTCCGGATTGTATTTGTAGCTGGGAAGCTGATCAATCTCATTCCGGGTGAGACCCCTTGGCTTCGCCTCGCCCAATCGCTCGGCCAAGCTGAGCAACGCCTCGTAGTTCTCCGTCTCGTTGGTGTCTCCAGAGCTTAGATCATGTTGGTTGTAAGGCGACAGAGGGAACATGGCCCTAAGATATAAATATTAAATATTAATTAATATATAAAATAACTTGGTGAATTTTTAAAGTAAACTCACAGGAAGTTGAGCAAGAAGCCCGGGTTTATGATGCCCGAGGTGGCCTGGATCTGCACGGGGGCCTGGTGGGCGGCGAGCGACTGCGGCGGCAGGACGTGGCGATGGCCGTGGTTCGCCGGCCAGAAGCGCGGGATGCGTCGGTGGGGCGGGAATGTGCGTCGATCCGACGAGATGATAATCTGCTGCGGCCCGGCGGACATCTGGGCGGTTGCCTGGGCGGCGACGGCCGCTGCAGCAGCCGCCGTGGAATGTAGGTGGTGCGTGGCAGCCGCTGCCGCCGCTCCACTCAGCGGAGTGATGTGAATGCCCGGTGGCAATTGGTGGGCATGCGGATGGGCATGTGGATGAGCGTGCGGATGGCCATGAGGTCCCGTAGGGGGACCACCGCCGGGGCCGTGATGCCCGTCCAAATGGTGGGCGCCCGGCGGTGCGATGGGTCCCAAATTGGCCACCGCAATAGTGGCCACATCCCGCTGATCCTGGTGGGCGCTCAACTGGGCCTGAGCCAGCATCTGCTGTGCGGCAGCCGCAGCGGCGGCCATCTGTGCCTGCGACGGCACCGGTGTCACTTGCAAAGGCGGTGGAGCCGCCAGTCCTGGTGGCGGGGCGGCGGCAAAGGGTTGCGTGTAGACGCCGTGCAGGTGGCAGGGCGCCAGACGGGCCTGCGCCGGTATCGGATACGTGCAGAAGGAGGCCCAAAACGGCTCCGAGGGACGCAACTGCAGGCTGACCGGCACCTGGTTTAGGTTGAGGTCCACCATCAGCGAGGTAGGTGGCGGCGGCGCCGTTGGATAGCCCACACCCACCGCCTGCTGATGAGTCGGCTGCGGCGGTGCTTGCACCTGCTGTAAAATTGGGCCCACAGTGCTGCTGGTGGGTGCTCCTCCGGCTCCTCCTCCGCTGCCGCCCAAATCCCACGGCGAGCGCTGGGCATGTGGTGGCTGCACTTGCTGATGCTGGGGGGCATAGTGGGTCTGTTGCTGCTGCTGGTGGTGGTGCATCGGATGGTAGTTTGAAGGCGGCTGTTGCTGGGGATGCGGATGCGCCGGAGGACCGTACTGTTGCTGCGTGGAGGTGGCCACGTCGCGCAGTCGCGGACGACGGAGCGGCGGACTGCCCTGCTGCATCTGAATATGGCGAAAATAATAATAATTTTAACAACTTTTTATTAAACTATCAAAGTTTCTAGATCTATTAGGATTTCACAGAGAGCGGAAATGAAATTAAATCAGACACGTTAAATATTTATCAGAGTTGCATTTTGCTGCTATCGAAATCGGATTAGAGTGGCCAACCTCCAATAAAAAACGTGATTCTAAATTATTTTCAATAAATGTAACAAATTTTCCTTTTGTCTATATATTTAACCAATGGTTTAAGTATCCTGGGAATCAGTACTATCCACTACTCACCTGAGCCAGAAGGCACCGGTGCTGGGTCTGCGGGCCGTTCTGTGGCCTGCCCGAGATGCGGCGGCGCTTGCGCGACGGGCTGTCCGAGTTGAGGCCGCCGTTGGGACCGTTGTTGAGTGACAGCGAGGAGCCCGACAAGCCTGATCCCGATGGCAGATCTCCCATCAGCCCGGGACCACCGGAGGATGTGGAGGGGCCGCCGTTGTTGCTATATCCCATGTGCTGGTAATGGGAACCGTTGCGTCCGTAGCCGCCGCTACCACCTCCATTTCTCATGAAGATGTACGAGGAGCCGTCAGTTCGATCCCGATGGTCTGGTCCGCCCTGATCCGAGTTTCCAAAGTGCTGGAGGGCGGTAAGGAAATTAAAACTAAAGTTTCAAGTTAAGTTAAGTTAAGTTTGAACTTACATTATTCAAGTTCCTGTCGTTGTAGTTGCGCTGATGGTGTCCTGGATTATTGTGGCCGTTCATGGAGGCGGAGGCATTGTTCGGGTGATTGTCGGACATGTGGCGGCGTCCGTTGTGGCCGTGTCCGTTGCCATTTCCGGAGTAGTCTCGGGACAGAGCCGGACAAACGCCACGGCGGTAGTTCATGTAATCCGGTGGTCCTCCTCCGTTGGCATTACCATTATTGCCGATCCGGCTGTTGTTGTTGTAGCCACCGCGCTGCTGCTGCTGCTGCTGTTGCTGCTGGTGGCCATTGTGGCCAAGATTGGCGGAGTTCCCTGGTCCCTGCTGCTGTCCCTGGCTGTGGCTATTGATGGGTGCGGATGCGTTATTAATTTGATGTTGTTGTTGGGGCATCATCGACGACGCAGACGCAAACGAAGACCCATGAGGAATTATATCGGTACAAGAATTTACATTCACAACATCAGTAGGATTACTATTTGTTGTTGGATTGGTTGGATTGAGAGTTGTTGCTTGGTTGTTGGCTGAATTTGAATTCGATCGTGTTAGCGGGAGGGGTTGGCGATTAGTCTGTTGTTGTTCTTGCTGTGGGTTATGCAATGGATGGTACTGGTGTGGCGGATGAAACTGACGCCGGGATGCGGATGCGAATGGATGATTCTGACTATTACTACGCGGCGCCGAATGCAAATGGCCCTGATCAGGGGAACTGGAATGGGAGTGGGAATGGGGCTGGGGATTCGGACTAGAACTGAAGGACACTAGGGAGTGGGAGTGGGAGTGGGACGTGGCAGGTGCTAGCGTGAGGCATAAGCGGGCGGGATTCAGTCTCACCAGGGAAACGGACATGGAACCATAGGTGTGGGTCTGTGGACACATCTCGTAGTAGCTGGGGTAGGAGCTCTGGCCGTGATTCGGCGGGGCAATATTACTGATATAAGGCTGCTGTTGCTGCGGAGAACGCTGCTGGCTAATCGGAGGATGGCTGCTATTTGAATGAACACTGCTGTGTGGGGGGCTGTTGGGGGAATGGGTTGAGTATGCAGGCGATTGGCGATAACTGTTATACTGCTGCTGTGGTTGTGGGGGGTGGTGCATCGGCGGGGGATGTGGGGGATGTGTGTTTGGGTGTGGGGGGGAATGGGGAT
>VNKC01000860.1:41301-71055 GCA_008042775.1 Drosophila pectinifera
TGGGGGATGTGGTGGATGTGTGTTTGGGTGTGGGGGGGAATGGGGATGATTAGTGTGACTGTGGCTCTGAGTGTGACCATTGTTGTTGCTGTTGTTGTTGTGATGATGATGCGCTTTGCTATTATTGTTATAAATACAAGTTCCGCTAGAATTACTTGTTTGTACATCGCTGGATTTTCGATTTTGAGGTTTGCAGTTGCAGTTTGTTTTAGATAATATGTAATACATATATATGTATATATAGAGAGTATATAATATTCGGTTGTACGAGATACAGTTGAAAATTGTTCAATCAAATCAATGCAGTAGCAGTGTGTGGTAGTATTAAACACAACCCATATATAGTTATTTGTATGCAATACATGTACAGGTAGTAGGTAGTAGTAGTAGTAGTGGTGTATATATGCAGAGTGGTAGCCACACACATAATATACGTTATTTATATAGTTTTTTTTATTATTATTATTTTGCAGTAGTTTTCGGTTTTTTTTTATATGAAGAAGAAAGAAAAACGAAAAAGATAAAAATAATATTTATGTAAATGGCAAAATGCAATAATTAGATATTAGTTTAATATAGATATAGGTATATAATATCGATATGTACACACATTTAGTATAAAACAAATACGTACGTACTAATTTGTATCACATTGTTAGCAGATTTTTCTATTTTTCTTTTTTTTTTGCTCTGCTTTTTTGGCTTTGAATGCATTTTAGATGGAATTTGGTTAGTTTGCTATTTTATTTATTTATTTGTGGCTCGCTTTGATTTTATGCACACTACGCTTACCAAAAATGGTTATCGAAATCGAATAGGAACGGAAACGGAAATCAAAACGACAAAATGCCAATCGCACACTGTTCTTCACACTATTCAAATTTAACGTAACGTAACGTTCTCACTAGCACTAACACACGAGAGAAATTACATTGGATACGTATAAATATATTTAAGAGAGAGAGATAGAGAGAGAGAGAGTGCTGGTCATGCTCCAAAACTATACAAAAGAGAGAACATAAACCGAAAACGTAAATAAACTGTTACAAAAACAACTCGTACGTATATAAGTTTACGGTAAGCTTGAGCTTTTCTTCAGCCTGTGTGAAAAAGCTTTTACGAAATACTTTTTGAGTTTTGTTTTATTTAGCGGGGTGAGAACGGATACGGAACAGAACGGATAGGAGATCCCGAAGGATCGTGATTCGAGCTGGGCCACACACTATATGGTAGAGCTTATGCCTATTTACTTATGTACATACACACACACAGCGAGTGGGGGGAGAGGGGCGTGTCTAAGCGCCGAACTTCTTAATATAAATCGTACAATAGTAATGTAACGTAACGTAAGCCGGTGTCAGCGCAACGTAGTAGTATGCAACTCTTACGGACTAGATGCAAAAGCTGCGATTGCAACTGGCTAGAAATCAAAGAACAACTATAGAAGACGACAAATTATAGGAGAGTATAAGAAGTATGTACTGGATAAACGGAGTGTGACAATGCTGTTCTTATTCTTATTATTGAAATTGTTATAACTGTTATTGTGGCTGGCTTAAAGTTACACACACATACGCACAAACAGTAATCGGCAGTAGAAGAGAGAAAAAGTTTGACAGAGAGCTAGGGGAGTAAATCATAGGGGGGAACGAAAAAGAAGGAATACTCGAGCTATGGAAAGAGTTGATTTTTCATCTATTTTTTTCGGTAATTTGTCGGTTTTGCATTGTTTAAGATAATTATTATTTTTAACTTTTGTTTTTGGTTGGTTTTGGTTTTGGAATTTCTATGAGGTACATTTTGATTAAACATTCTAAGCCGCAGTGTGCAAAATGCAAATAAATAAGTAAAACATTAAGCTGAGTTTGTTGATTATTTTTGCAAAACTCGACTCGGTTTTGGGCCTCCGACCTACGCAAAGTTAAGCAGAATACATCAATCAATCAATTGTCGTCAATATACTTAGCTATCAATCAAGAAACTCAACTAAAATGCATCATTCATAAAATGTCGAAATCGAAAGAAAATTACAACTAGTTACGGTACGGTTTGGATAAAGAGGAAATTTTGTAACTAAATTCATACTTGGCTTGCACTTTTCACGGTTGCATTTCACATATTTATTATTATCGCATTTATGTCTGTTCTTGGTTTTTCGGTTTTTTAGATTAAATTTAACGAATAGCTTAAAACGTGAAGCGACACTATGCGCAAAACTAAAGAAGATAAACCAAAATATAAAAATAACGATTATTGAAATTAAAAAAGTGTGGGTGGCGGCGGGATTGGACTTAATATCGGCGGATATATGTACTGAACCTATTTGGAGGATTACTTAACGGAAGTATATGATCTGTTATGGCTGCCTAAAACTTGGGAATCCCCTTGGAAAAGCCCTCTCAACAAAATACATTGGTAGCCCGAAAATAGTACCCGTTGCATTAAATGTTTTAATTGTGAAAACTTTAGATAAGTTAATTCTTTCAAGTATTCTTTTCTCAAATGTAGATACATAAATCTTATTAAACCATATTGATTTACACAATGTTACTAGAACGGTTTTTAGCATAATTGCATCTTGGTGAAAAAAAGTAAAATGCATCAATTATGCTTTTTATCCGGGATTTAAAGTATAGGTATCTAATCAAGTTTAGTTAAAGTACCCGAAAATGTATGGAAAATTCATTATATCAATATCATTCATATCAATTCTCTGCAAAAAGATTCTTGAAAATATTTCAACTCTTCTATTCTTCTTTAACCTTTTTAAGAGTAAAGATTTTATTATTATTAATTTACGAATAAAATGCTTATTTCGAAAAATCCTAATTAGAGTCTATTTAACGAGCTACTAATGTATTTGTTCAAATCATAATCCGCTCCTAGTTTTGCTTCTAGATATCCCCCATTTTTTCGGTGATGCATGAAAAGCACTTACCCGCCCGAGTTAATTATTTAACTGCTCACAATTGTCGCTGGTTTATCCGCCGGAGACTCCTTCGGCGCGGTGCATTTTCATTGACCAATCAATTATAGTCACTTAAGTCAACGGCTGATTCCTGCTCTTAACCATCTAAAAGCTAGCAAAGGCACTACGAGTAATTGCCAACTACCAACGCGGGATAAGTCGGTGGAAGGAATGGGAGATAAGCCCTTGGGGTGTTCTTGATGAGCCAGACAAAGAGAGAGAGAGAAAGTGAGGGGGTGGGGAGAGAGATAGCATGCTGGTAAGTACTTAAGTCCGTTAGGCGCGCTTTACTCAAAATCAAGAAGAAGCGTTCGGGACAAAGAAACGACTACGAAACTCAAGAGAAATTGCTACTTAATAAGTTTGGTTCGCCATTTTCAAGTGCTCTTCATGCATTTTTCTTAGGGAACGGAACTGTTTCGAAATATGGAACGTTCTTTATAAGATGTTACAACGGAAATTAATAGTTTCTGATTCGGTTAATACGGTTTCTTCTACGGAACTTTGACACTGCTTCATTGTAATGGTAATAAAAGCGGTTAGAAATGTACATACGATGAACATTAAGTAAATCAAAACTCTGTTCTTGCTGGAGCAGTGTACTTTGAGTGTGTGTATAGTATGTAAAATGTAATGTGAATGCATAGATACAACGGTAATTAGTAGTATGTATGTGGATGGATGGTAACGGTAAACGGTAACGGATGGTTAGGTGTATGTGCCAATCTCGACGAGGAACAGAACACAAAAGGTACAGTACGCAAAAGAGAACGCAAGAGAGTTACAAATGATCGAGGTATTATATATTCGTTATGCGATGCAAGCTTTATTTAGTGCTTCGAAAATTCAACGGTTAGGACCAATTTCAAATGTTTTTTTTCTTTTGGTTTTTGGTTGCACTACGACACGCGACATTAATTACAAAATTCTCCCTTTAGCCTAAAAGCGATTTTCGATTTTTCAGTTCAGGTGTGGTTTTGGTTGGTTACGAAGTAATCGATAGATAGTAGATAGAAAGTAGATAAACTGTTCTAGTTGTGGCGGGGAGTTACAAGGATATGTCTTGTTAGTCATGGATGGACGGGGATCGGGGGGAATAAGGGACTAAGGGATCTCGGGAGCGGTTCGAATTAGAGCCCTGCTAAAGTGAACTTTGACCAAAGTGTCGCAGAATTAGACGGCTTTAACAGAACAATTGTTGAGCCAAGTCTATGGAATGAGTATATCAATTAAAAGAGCTGTTTTAGAAGAGTTCTAGTTACTTTAAATCGCTTCCTTTGGGAAGCCTTAATATAAACACTAGGAAATATTAATCATTCGAGTGGAGTTCTCAATGAAGAGTTAAAAGAAAAGTGGGAAGGTGGGCCTAAGGGTTTGAGATCTATTACGCTACTTTAGACAATTATTATTTAAAATTCACTCAATGCAGGGCTCTAGTTTGGATCGGATCGGGGATTCGTTTCAAATTCGCTTTTTTGTAGGTTTGTCACTTAAGGCTAACATAAACTTGATCGCTGGGGATCGTTGCTAAACGCAAGCGGCTCTCGGCTCTTACCAATTTGAGTTTCTGCCGTCGATAGCGTCTTTGTTATTGGCATTGTTGTTGTTGTTGTTGCTGCCACTGTTGTTGTTCAAATTGACATTGCACCAGGGACTGTGGCCAGGTAAAAGGCTGATGTTGTTGGAGCGCTGCTGCTGCTGCTGCGCCTGCTGCTGTTGGACATGCGGATGTGGGTGCGGATGCGGGGAGTAGAGAACGCGACCGCCTAATCCTCCGCCGCCGCCACCCCCACGATGCGAGCGGACCGATGAGGAATTGCGGGAAAAGGGCCGACGACTGCTGCCCCCATGATTGTTGTTCTGGTTGTTGTTGTTGTTGTTGCTGCTGCTGCTGCTGGCATTGGAGTTGAGCATGCTGCTGCAGTTGCTGCCGTTGTCGCAGTGGTTGCTATTGCTGCTGCTGCTGCTGCTGCTACTGCTGTGTTCCTATTTGAGAGTTTCTTTGGGCTTTTCTTTTATTTACGCAGCTGTGGGGCGGTAGAGGAAACGAGAAGGAAACGAAACGATTTGCTTATAAAGTGGCCGCTTGTACACTTAACTATGGCAGGCCCCGTTCCGTTTGCAATCAGTAGAAATTTAGCGTATTAATCCAAACCGATCAAAGTTCATAGTTTTTGTGAATATGTATAAAGGCTCGAGGCTGAGTTCGATTTCGCCGGCATTCGCAAATGGTTAAAGAGTGTTAATAATTTTCCTAATTCGTGTAAATTATGTGTTGACTTCATTGGCGTAAAAAATACAAATAATAAGTGTTTGAAGTTTGAAGTTTTAACAAAATCTATATTGTGAAGTTTTGGTAAGGTAATTTACCATTAACAATCGAAGTTCTCGTAAGCAAAAAATCGATTTTAAATCGATAAATATTGAGGTTTTTTCTCCAATTATTATTTTGTTAATGTTCGAAAAATATTCTGTTAATATTTTTCTATAATTTAGTTACAAATTTACCATCTCCTTTAATTTATTTTCCAAAAAAAAACTCGATCTGTTCGGATTGCCACCATTTCAGTTCGAAATCGAAAACGGAAAAAGGGTTAGTGTATGCTCTAGATTTTTATGGGGTTTGATTTTGTAGTTTTTGTTTACATATTTGTGTCTGGTATTTTTTTGTTTTTTATTTAAAGTGATTTATTTTTAGGAAGTATTCTAAGCCGGACCCGCACTCCAGAACAGAAAGCAAACAACCAACAAGCCAACATGCTCAATAACAAAACATTTATGGTTTCTCTATTAGGCAAAATACTTACTTAGAGGCAAGGATAATAAAATATTTATAGATGTGTTTGTGTATATATTGATATGTATATATACGTGGTGTGGGTGTGTGTTTATGTGTGGATATATATATGTAAATATTTATTGTAATATCGTAATAAATAAAACAGCAACAATTTTCAGTTTGTTTTAACAGTGTAGCTTTAATAGGTTGTCAATTAATTATATGGAACTGAGATGAGATACGTGCGTGGTTAGTTCTTCAACTATTGAGAGGTATATAAGTACGATATTTATGTATATAACTTCATGTTTTGGGTATGTGTAAAAGCTGCCGATACAGATACGGATATACGAGATACGACGATATATAAAGTTAACAGTTAAGGGGAATATTATATTATATGTATGTGTATATGAGAGCTAACTCCGCCGACTCCGTCCGCTAAATGATATATAGATAAGTGGCAACGACAAATTTTACACTTCCAGCGTATATTCCAGTTTCTGAGTTGTGTTAAACACGATAACCCATCGTTAAGCTCCCCTCTCGCATATATACATATATATCTATATCTAAATGTGTGTGTTTCGGTTTACATGAGAGTGTCAACTGAACAAAACAATATTAGTGGTACGGTTTCGGTTTGGGTATCGGGTATGGATGGTATGGATCGAGGTTGAGGGGCGGATGACTGATTACAAAACTTATCACTTATCGCCCGGCGGGCAGTTAGTACAATCGAAGGATTCCAGATCAAGAGAGCGACAGATAAAGAGGTTACACTTAACGTACATGTGTTGTGTGTGGGTTTTGGTTGTTGTTGTTGTTGTTGGGGTGTGTGCTCTATAAGTAGGTAATATAAATACTAGGCGTAAAGTAGAAAACGAACATGTGCAAAGTAAAAACAAACAGTGTGACAAAGTCGTGTTGTCGTATAGAGTATATAGTATATAGCATAAATGGATGGGTTAGATCGTATTCGGAACCATTAAGAGAACATAGGACAAATACAAATAATTACAAGGTACTTGGAACTCTTTTCATTTTTTCAGTCTTTCTTCTATAGTATGTTTAACAGGTATACGAAAAAAAAAAAAAAACAACGAAGCTTACAAACTAAAGCCGTTCGGTTGCCAGTTGCAGTAGACCGTTGATAGGTTGGTTGGTTGCTTGATTGCTTGATTGATTGATTGGTTGAGGTTGGTTGATAGGTTGGTTGGTTGGACTTGTAGGCAGTTCGAGGATTATTCGTTTAAAAGTTGAGCTGAGCTTGCTTGAGTTGAGCTGAGGTTGAGGTGTGTGCAGTTTGCAGTTGCAGTTGCATTTGCGCTTGCTTTTGGTAGTTGGTCAGTGAGATTGAGATACAGATACAACAGTGTCAACGGCAACGGCAAATGGCAGGATGGCGGTCTTATGTGGTACATACGGGCATGTATTTAGTATACATTTTTATCGGTTTAGTTGCTTTTCGGTATCAGTATCAGTATTGTTGTTTCGGTTTTTATTTCGTTTATTTTACATTTTGCTATATACGAGAGTCAATATAGGGGAAACACTTGATGATCGGTATTCGGTTTGAGAGACGTGTGTGTTAAAGAAGCGGAGCACGTCTGGCCACGGCCGTTAACAATGCAAATTTACCACCAAAACCAGCAATAAAATATTGTATGTATGCTAAAACAAAGAAAATAAAAGTAAAAGAAAACATTGCTATTACATTCAGTTGAGAACTAATTACTTGGATCGGTTGGATTAGTTTGGTTAGCAATAAAGGTATGTATATAGTATGTGGCAATATAATACTCAAATAAATACTTAATTGATTTATATTATTTATAAAAGCCTGGTTTTAATTGCGGCCAATGAGTATTAATTAATGCCAATGTAATGCAAATTAGACGTAAGAATAGGCAGGCAGATACAATATACAAATGCTTGACTATCAAAACGACACTATGGCTGTAATTGTGGTTCCATCATATACAGTTGCATTTTAAATAATAGTGCTGTGTTTGGGCTGTAGTCTCTTCCAAAAGGTGTTGTCGAAGTGGAGCGAAATATCTTCTATGATGGTTAGTAGTAACTCAGGTAAAAAACTCAGGAATATAAAAATCTAGTTAATAAATATCAGACAATAAACACCCCTCAATAAAAAATACATTTTACAGACATGATAGGCTTAAGCGGATAATTGTTAGTGGTTTAAGCAATTTATTTGGTTTGAATAGAAAAATATGCTGGGTATATAAAAAAACAATGTTTCAATGGGCAAGCTAAATATGGAGGTCTACAAAAAAACATTGAATGGCTTAGCTATTGTCTAAAACTTTAACTCTTCGTTAGGCGATATTCCAAGGGTTCAAGGTTCTAATAAAAACTATAGTAAATGAAAGTTTTGCTACAGTATCATAACTCTATAAATAATTTTAAATCAAAAAAATACTAATCAAATAAGTACTCAACAAAAAAATAGATTATTAACTTATTTAGCAATAATTGAATTTAGCAAAATAATTTGTAATTACAATTCTTTAAAAGAACCCGAACTGAAATCGTTACTGCCCACGAAGGGTTAACTGGTGTACGTTTATCAGTGCATGAACGCCCCTCAGTGATTAAGATATTTGTAATAACATTAGTTTACAGATAAGATAAGATGGCTAAACATAGATAAAATTCTAAAAGCGGTCTACTGATGTGGGAACCGAGTCTTTAAAAAAAAAGCAGCGATTTAGGGCTCCCCTTCAACGCAACACAGAAACAGACTACATTTCGGCCATTAGCGCTATTATTTCCACCACAACTGTGCGTGTGTATGCGTATGCCCAAGGAAGTGGAACTCCTCTAAAAAGAGTTTCTGCGTGCAAATCGGAACGAGTAGCGGCTGCGGCTATGGCTATTCATATTTGGGCAGGGTCGGCCACTGAGTTGGGGTCGCTCAACACGGTGGCCGCCCTCTCAAAATTAAAACAATAAATTATAAAAAATATACGCATGTATACACATACACACACAGGCAGGGCAGGCTGGCATCAAAATATACGCTTTTCCCATGGAGTCCGGACCCCCAAGCAACACACACACACTCGCGAGCACACACAAAGAATGACGGACGGAAGTGGAGAGCGCACAGAGAGGCACTGAGCGGCGTTGAGAGTGCGAGAGAGGACCCACCTAGCCATGTCTGGCGGCCGTGGATGTGTTTGTGTGCAAGTGCCCCTCTTGTTGTTGCTATTGCGTAGTCATGGCAGTCAACTTTATCGACGATTGCTCTTTTTCTCGTTTCGTTTTCGTTACACACACTGATTATATGAATACATATGTGAATATGTATACTAAGAAATACGCTTGTTGGCTGGCTGGTTTTTGGCAATTACGCTGGCGTTTCAAAACACAATGATTTGGCTAATTGTGGCCAGTGCTTTTTCGGTATACACAGTTCAATTTGCAAAGGCTACGAGGATAACTGCACTTCACACACAGCACAGGCACAGGCACACCCGGACGCATTGCGAAATAGGAGTCAGTGGGGCGGGAGGAGTTAAATAAATGCGGAATAAAACAGATAAATAATAGTACACACCAGTCGCTAAAGAGACGAATAGCAGCGGAGCTCCCGACTCAACGGACAAAGACGTAGTGTGGTAAAATGTACCCAGGCGCTCCTCTCTCTTTTCCACAGCGAGTGTAGATATGGAAAATCGAAACTCTGTGGCTCTGCTCTCCACTCTCGCCGTCCCGCTCTCCCCCGCACACGGACAAAATCAACACAAGTTCACACATACATACGTACAGACTTGAACTCACAATGACAACCACTTCGTCACCAGCAGATAAAAAGTGCTGGCCTTAAAATATTGCGTTTTATGTAATTCCACTAGATACATACGTTACGGTAGCAAGCACAATTCATATTTCACGGTGTCGCAAATAATAATCAGTATTGAATACAAATTGCACTTGGTATGAGTGTATCTTTATTTTTTTTTTATGGGAGTTTACCTCTTGGATTTTCGACCTGAAAGCTATGTAGAGTGACCGCGTCCGGCCGTTGAAATGAAACCAAATAGATACTTTGGAGAATATACTAAAATATTCAACCCAATCGGGAAATATACCATATACATACTTTAGCCAAGCGGTGGGAAACTTTGGAAATCTAGTTTATGAAATTCAAATGGAATAGTCGCAATATTTTTAAGATTGCATGCAAAGACTATAAATCATTAAAATGTCACCAAAGTTTACTATTTTCTGGATTAAAAATCTATGAAGGTGTATTTAATAGCCCATTTTAGTATGTTTTGTACAGTCATATGGAATATTTCAATGATCAAGCTGCGGTCACACTAATCTCCACCGAAACGCTAACTCTCTAAAACTCTGGCTGAAAATAAAGGTTTTATTAATTAAAACCGATTAGCAAACTCTTCGCCGAGTGTTGTGGCCCATTCTACTACTCGTAAACTGAATCTTCAACTCGAAAATGTAAGTAATAAACCACACTTTACCCTCTGGCCGACTGAAACATTTCTGCTTTTTTTGGCCGCTCTTCAGGGCGCGTGCCCAGAGTCCCGCCGGCGAGGGTGAGAAGGAAAAGGACAACAAGGAGAAGGACACCAAAGAGAAGGACGGTAAGGCAGCGGCTAGCAGCTCCTCACGCAGGGAGCGCGAACGGAAACGGCGCGGCTCGGCTTCCTCTAGCAGCGACTCCAGAAGCAGGTAAAATTACCGGCAAACATTCACCTACATATGTACACTCGTATGTGTGGTTAGTTACGGTCGAAACTTTGAAAAGGGCATTTGCCTAAAGAAAAGGGTTCAAAATGCGCATTTTTCGTAGACCTTGTAATTAAACAAAATATATTCATATCGGAATAGAGATATGGGAACTTAAAATTCACACATTTTATATTATTTTCCAGCTCTTCGGACAGCAGCTCATCGCGCAGTAGCTCAGGCTCAGACTCACGCTCCAGTTCGAGTAGCTCCAGTGACTCCTCAAGCTCCTCGTCGTCCTCGTCGAGCGACTCGGATCGAAGCGAGAAAAACAGGCGTCGCGGCACCGGAGGTGGCGGAAAGGATAAGGAGAAAGACAAACCCACGACACGATCCCGTTCCCGCTCACGCACCCGATCGCCAAGACGCGTATCCAAGTCGCCGAGACCGGGAAGCAAGGCGCGAAAGGATCCAGAAAGAGATCGCGAGCGTCGTAGTCGTTCCCGGGATCGTGCCCGCCGTGGTGCCTCTAACGAAAGGCCCGTCGCCGAGAATAATAATGTAAAACGCGAGCGATCCCGCTCGGCTAGTCGCTCGCGATCACCGCGACGTCGTGGACGTGGCTCCGTGGACAGGACGCCACCTCCAAAGCGGCGGGAGCGCTCTCGCTCAAGAACCCGTACTCGTTCGCCAACGCCGAAGCCGGTGCGCATCCATGTCGGTCGTCTAACGCGTAATGTGACCAAGGACCATGTATTCGAGATCTTCAGCAGCTTTGGGGATGTGAAGAACGTCGACTTTCCTACGGATCGTCATCATCCGAACTTTGGACGCGGAATGGCCTACATAGAATACGCCACCGCCGAGGACTGCGAGTCTGCCATGAAGCATATGGACGGCGGCCAAATTGACGGACAGGAGATTACGGTGTCGCCGGTCATCATACCCAAGCAGCGACCACCCATGCGCCGCCCCTCGCCCCCCATGCGCCGTCCGCAGAACAACCGTTGGCGCTCCCCGCCGCAGTTCAATCGGTTTAACAATCGAGGAGGAGGAGGAGGCGGAGGTGGCGGCGGACGTCGTCAGTCACCCATGCGCGGGCGGCGGTCACCGCGTCGTCGCTCCCGCTCCCCCATCCGCCGCCGTCGTCGTAGCAATAGTAGCGACAGCTCCCGCTAAAGGACTCGGCATGATGACCGTACAATGGACCCATGATGCATGCCGATTGGCTAACACTAAGCAGATTGCACTTTTCTTTATATTATAATCCAACCAATAAACGTGAGCAAGAGCCGCATCCATAATACGCAAGGTTAATGTATAAAAGTGCACTCGACATCCTCAAGGGGACAGCCCAGGGGGTGATGGAGCTTGAAGAAGCAACTACGCTTCTTGACGGTCAGACGAGATTGGCGTTTAGGTCTTCGTATTCCTATAAGATCTCCCCCGCAAAACTCAAAGATCTCGTGTTTATTCCTCAGCAAAGTTTTGATGCCACCGCACTCGGACTTGATGCCATTTAACTCTTCCTTGCTCAGACTCTGTGCAATCTGTCGCATGGGCAGTCTTCCTAGCCACTTATCTTCGTCAGAGGAGAGGAGTAGGTTGAAGATCTTCAACACCAGACCATCAATGACGGATCTGTCTACCTGTGTGCAGTTTCGAACACTCTCCTGTTTCTCGCGCAGCTTTATTTCGGACTCCCCCGTTTTGTATTTTCTCAACTCTTCCTGCACAAAGTACTCCAGGTCGCTTGAATCCTTTTTAGTGCTTCTCCTGATTCCAATCAAGGCCAAACGCTTGGTGCTGGGTATTTTCAAGCGGTCTTGGAGAACTTCAAAGCCGCATTCCTTAGTGACATGGGTGACATAGTGAAAGAAGTCCTGATAGGCACTTATTTTTGTGTTCCGCCGCCGAAACTTGGCACCAGATAGTTCATAAGGGCAGCAAGGTAACAGAAAGAAATTGGCCTTGAATCGCGATGCCAAGACAGGAAGCCATGGCGAGAGCTCATCCGAATGGTTGCCAATCAACCAATCGACATCGGGAAACTCCAAAGAGGAACTGTTCGGCTCCACTGCCTGCTCGATTAGGCTCTGTTTGGTGTCCTCCGGGTAGAGAGACCAAATCTTACGCTTCCTTATATCGTAGCCATAGCCCTTGAAGCCCTCGGCGTTAAGGACATGCACCAGGAGTCCGTTGCCACAGCCCAGGTCCGCGAAAGCCTTGGGTTCTGTTTGGGTTTGGCTCCAAAGGACAATAAGATAAGCGGCGATGGCCAAATCCTCGTAGATGAACTTCAGCGGATCTGTGGACTCTTGAGCGGTCTGCCAGTACTCTAGGAGGCGTTGGGAATGCTTTTGTTTCAGCTCCTTGTACAGATCATTGTACTTCTCCACATCTATCAAGCTCAAGGACTTCACTCTGGCTTCGTCCTGTTTGGATTGCGACCAGCTCAAGAGCTTTGGCTTCAGAACATACTCCAGCCAATTGGGATTTTGTTTGGCGTCCAGTTGAAGTTGTCCCTCAAGGAGTCGCACCGAGAAGTCATCTATGTCATCGCTCGCAAACTGGCACTGATAGCTACGTTCCACAAAGTCTGCAAATTATAATGACATTAGGCTTTCCATAGATTATTCAATAAATGTGTATCCCACCCACAGTCCCGGTGGCCAGGACGTTCTCTGCCAGTTTCTTGGGCAACAATTTGTATCCTATTTTGAATCCCTTGCACGTGCGCTTCTCTGGCTCCTCCCTGAGGGATTGTGTGAGTTCCTCCTCGCTGGAATCGCACAGCTGCCCATCCTGCTGCTTCTCTACTTGTGTAACTACCACTTCGAATATCTTTCTATTCAAGGCATGGTAGTTTTTGACCAGAATTCCAATCGCCTGCCAGAATTGAGCTTCAGATACCACTGACGTCATGGTGCCGAAAAAGTAAGGTGGCGCCGATGCCCCACAATTATCAATAATAAGCTCTTATCGATATTTTACTGGCGGAAATTTTAAATAATTAAGATACAGCCAGATATTATCAAATGGGTACTTGTCTTATTCTTATATATAAAAACGCAACTAAATACACCACTGCCTAGTTTTGTCCCTAAAATACCGATCTCGATGACAAAATTGCGAAACATCGATTGGTATGGACCAATCGATATGGCACTCTATCTATTGCGTAATCAGCTGGGCCACCACGCAGCTGAATCTGAGGATTTTACCTGTTGCATTTAATAGCTAATAGATACAATTTATTCAGAATGTCATTCCTGCGAAAGTCGGTGCAACTGTTGGGAGCTATGGGCAGGCCCCAGCAGCACCTCAAAGCGGTATGTGACTAGAGATATCCCTCCCAGTAATGGTTATTATTGTTTTGATTTTCCATCTTCGGACAGATCCAAGGGGCAATCTCAGCAACAGCTGCTCGGAACTACACCTCGGAGACTTCGAGCGAGTACGCCAACTTCCCCGGCGCCAAGGCTCCGTTCGTCAGCAAACTGAAGCTCAATATGCCTGAAGATTATGCTCCCATTCCCATTTACCGGGTAATGGACCGGGATGGCTTCATTGCCGATGAGACCCAGGATCCCCAGCTAGGCCGCGAGGTGGTGGAGAAGATGTTCCGAGACATGGTGCTCCTCAACACCATGGACAAGATTCTGTATGAATCGCAACGGCAGGGCAGGATCTCCTTTTACATGACCAACTTTGGCGAGGAGGCATCGCACATCGGCAGTGCCGCCGCCCTGGAGATGCGTGATCTTATCTATGCTCAATATCGCGAGGCAGGAGTACTTGTGTGGCGTGGCTTCCGCATCGATCAGTTCATCGACCAGTGCTTCGGCAACCATGACGACTTGGGCCGGGGCAAGCAGATGCCGGTGCATTACGGCTCCAAGGAACTTAACTTTGTAACCATCTCCAGTCCGTTGTGTAAGGTTCTTTTATAGTATTAACTGAGCTTTTTCTAATCTCTGGTGTAATTGCAGCCACCCAAATGCCACAAGCCGTGGGGGCCGCTTATGCCATGAAGCTGCGACCGAACAACGATGCCTGTGTGGTCTGTTACTTTGGCGAGGGAGCAGCCTCCGAAGGAGATGCCCATGCCGCCTTTAATTTTGCAGCCACTCTGGGCTGCCCAGTGATCCTCTTCTGGTGAGTCTGGCATTGGCTGAAAAGTGCTAAAGATTTTGAAATAGATGATAGAAGGGTGATCTGAGTAAGAGCATGACTCTGCTCCAACTACAAATCTTTTCGATTGAGCTTTCACACAAAGTTTTCGGAAGTTTCTGTGAGATATATCACGTGCCTGGGAGTGCAAGAACCCAAATACACATCCCTGAAGGCAAAAATAAGACATTTTAGATACAAATGACATGTTCTTGATAAGATAAAATACTTTTATGGTAACTGGTCTCTTATCAACTTATTTTAGCTTCGTTTAACTATCCTGGTTAATTTTATATATCACAGTAGTCACCTTAAAATGTATATTTAATTAGCCTATACTACATACTATTATAATTATTTTGATTATTTCTAATATTCCCTTAATTAGTCGTAACAATGGCTTCGCCATTTCCACACCCTCGCACGAACAGTACAAGGGCGATGGCATTGCGGGACGTGGCCCGATGGGATACGGCATTGCCACTATTCGTGTGGATGGCACCGATGTCTTCGCTGTCTACAACGCCATGAAAGCTGCCAGGGAGTACGTGCTGAAGGAGAACAAGCCAGTGGTGTTCGAGGCCTTGGCCTACCGCGTGAGCCACCATTCCACCTCGGATGATAGTACTGCCTATCGATCGGCGGAGGAGATCGAGGTGTGGAACTCGGTGGAGCATCCCATCTCCAAGCTGAAGCGCTACATGGTGCACAAGGGCTGGTTCGACGAGGCCGCGGAATCCGAGTTCATCAAGGATGTGAGAAAGAAGGTCCTGAAGCAGATCGCCGTGTCCGAGAAGAAGCCCAAGCCCAACTGGAGCGAGATGTTCGAGGGTGTCTACGCCGAGATGCCGCAGCACCTCGTCGAACAGCAGAAGGAGTTGCAGCGTCACATTGAGGCCCATAAGGAGTTCTATCCCCTGAAGAACTTCAAGCAATAGATCTTTCGTGCCGTCAGGACAGAGGCTATCAATTAACTCAGAATTCAAACCGAACCGAGAGACTCGATCGAAAGTGCATTTATTATGATTAAGCAAAAGGCCAAACAATTCTGTGCGGGTCCAACCCGTTTGTTATGACTCATCCGTCGTGTGAATATGGAGTGGGTCGACTTTCGGCAGGGGACTACTACATGTTACTGATGACCCACTCTGTCGCAGGTGTTATGAAAAGGTGTTAAAATTTATTAAATTTGATTTACATACAATATACATATACTGAAACAATACGAATACAAATATATACTTTTGACTTAACGCAACGCATCGCAGACAAAAACGCGGGTGGAGGTGAAGCTACCTGTTACAGGGATAATGACTCGCTGAAGCTTGGCTGGAATGATGCAGGGGCGGGATCGCTGTTGGCCCCTAGGCCTCGCTCGTCCTCTCAATTTGTGCGCAGCTGGTAATCGCCGTTCTGTGTGATGTACCGCACCCACGGCAGCGCCTGGTAACCGCTCTTCTCGATAATCTTCAGGTAGCGCACCTGGATCCCCGACGTGGTGAAGTATGGAATTTCGAAGCGCACTTGTATGGGCGGCTTGCCCTCCGTATTGTCCTCGCTCTCCACACTAGGCAGTCCGAAGTGGGCCCGCATCAGATACTCCTTGCCGCCCGGGAACGACTTGATCGTCCAAATGATGGCGTTCTGTTCCGGCGCATACTTACAGCTACCAATGGTTGTCTTGAACTTGGGCGAGTCCGCGTCGGCGGGCACGGGAATGACTATCTCAACATTGTTGGCTGTCGATCTCCGCTTGAACTGTGACTTCGCCTTGATCATGTACTCCACGCGGGAGTGGGCGTGCCTCTCAATTACCGATTCGATCCATATCAGAGGCTTGACCTGTGGAGAAAGGTTCCATTTTAGCACCACTAATGACCGCACCTTAACTCCTCGAGTATACTCACATGCGTGTTTAGACGATAGGACATCAACTCAAACTCACCGTCCGGCGGAATGAACGATATTGTGCGGTCGTTTTCAAAGCGGGACAACCGCACGCACTGGTGGAACTTGACGTCCTCCAGCTCCACGGACTTGGACTTGCCGCGGCCCGTGCTCTCAAACAGAACCTTGTCATTGAGACCGAGCCGCAGCTCGGGCATGCCAGACAGGTACACCCGCATCTTGATGGCGCCCACGATCTCACTGCGTAGGACGTTGCCGTTGGCGTTCGCCAACAGATTCACCGACTCGATGACGTCGAGGAAGACCTCGTTCTTCCGGTACTTGATGCCCTCGGAGCGCCAGGAGACGGCATTGGTCACGGCCACCGGGATGCGTGGCTGCAGCTCCAGCTTGTGGCCCTCCTGCGTGATGTACTCCTGCAGGATCTTTGAGTCGGTGGTCTGCGGGTAGCCAAAGTCGAGCAGCTCGTCCAGGAGCTCGTAAATGATCACGAAATTGTCCCGAATGGACTCCTCCTCCAGCTCCTTGAAATACTCGACGAACACCTGGGCGATCTTGTGCAAAAACACGAAAACCAGGGCGATGTTCACGTTCTTGTTGCGCGGCGTCGTGGACACGATGTAGAGGTTGTTGGTCTTAATATAGGCAAACGTCGTTTCCGCGGTCTGGAGGATGGGTGTGATCAGACCCTCCTCCTCGCGCTCCATCAGCAACGGCATGAATTTGTCGATCACGGCCATGTCGATGTTGTCACCGCGGTAGTTGCGCGATATCAGCACCTTGCCCTTCACGTCCAGCACGAATATGGCCGACGACGACATGACTCTCGTGCCGCGAAGCTCGCCCAGCAGCTGCCACTTGTCCCAGATGTGAAATTCCAATAGGATCGAGGTCTGCGGGTATCGACTTCCACTGCGTCCTCTGTAGGCGTTGTTCGTAGCGGGCAACTGTGGCGAGGCGTCTGTGAGTGGCGGCGGGATAGCGTTTTGCTTATTTTACATATTCTGCTCGGTTAGAGGGCCAAGAAAATGCGAATGAAAACTCGGAAATTTCTTACGTCGCCCTTTCTGATGTTGCTGCTTCTAGAGATGGAAAACAATCGATGGCTCTATCGATGTTACTATCGATTTTGTAGATGTTTTTAAAAGACGATACATCCATTTATATTTTAAATCATTGATGACATGAAAAAGGTTCAATGAAAAAGGTGGGAAACTTTGATGAAAAAGGGGGGAAAACTTCGATTTGAACAATTGCACCTATATGTGTGTCAGATTAGACCAGAAACATCGATAGTATCGATAGTAACTTCGATTTTCTTCGAGTGCGCTTCAGTGTTGGAAAGTGTTTGCAGTGGGGAGCTCGGAGTGAGACCAGGTCTCCATTGATTTTGAAATACGTTTCAATGCTGCCTATAAATCATCTATTCTGTATTACAATTATCCTATTAAATTTTAATTCGTTTAGAGATGAGATAACTCATTACTCGTACAATATTTTTAAGTAAGAAACTACTTTATTTTGTTGTAGCTAGTTTCGACATAAATGTATTTCAATATTGTCAGCCTAGTTGCTTGACTTATTTTCACCTTCGAGATACGGCCACACTGCTAGTAGCCAGACGCTCTGCCTTCTCCAAAATTGTAAATTATTTACTACGGCGAGCATGCAAAACCCGAGCGTCACAATCGAGCGCAAACGCGTCGACTGCAGTGTCCTGCCGAAAGGTTGGCAGCGCGAGGAGGTCCGCAAGTCCGGCAGCAGCTCCAATAGCAACGCCAGCACCACCAACACCAACACCGCCAGCAACAACAACAACAATAACAAGGTGGATGTTTTCTACTACAGGTAAAGACGATGAGGAGCAGCGAACAGGCTGGGGAATTTGGGGGTGGGATGCACCCAATCACGGAACACTGCACGCCGTCGAATCGGATATATGTTTACTCACTTTCACTACCTTTCTGTTATTACATCCGCATAAACACAACACAACACCACACCACACGACCCCACATCACACGCACATGTATACACACACACACGATCCACCTAACCCACCTCCACCGCCGTGTCCATGTTCCGCCACAGTCCCACAGGAAAACGGGTCGAAAGCAAGCCGCAGCTGGCGCGCCAATTGGGCGGCGAGTGCTTCGACATCGCCAGCTTCGATTTCCAGTCCGGCAAGATGCAGCAGCAACATCACCAACGGGCGTTGCCATCGCCCTCCATCTCGCTGTACCGCTGCAGCGCCATGCCATTGCCGTTGACGGGCGGCGGTGGTAGTGGCGGCCACGGATCGGCGGCCAACACCCTCAAGCGCAAGCTGGCCCGCTCGCAGCTGGGTAGCCAGGTGGCCAGTGCGGGATCTGGCTCGGGATCAGTAGCAGCAGCAGCGGCGGCTGTTGGAGCAGCCGCCTCCTCCTCCTCGCCCACGGCAGCCAACCGCCAGCAGCAGCAGATTGAACTCAGGTAGAGCCAAGTGGAGGAGTACTTGGCTCTTGCATGCCAGCCGTGTCCTGTCTTGTTTTCGTAGCCTCCATCCAGACCGCAAAGTCCACAGCTGGAGCAGCATATTGAAATTGAAACCAAATCAGAAAAAAACCCAAAATCGATAAACAATTGGCAACCAAATCGCTGTAGCTCTGTGCCACCTGAGATTTTCTGTTATTGGTCCATTTGCATGTATCGACGATTACGTTTTGTTTTGTGTGCTGTTTGGTGTATTACTTCTTTTGTCCAGCTTTGTACTAATGGGTTTCGTTTTTAATCCCTTACAGCCGGGCGCTGCGCACAGATGTCTCCCTGGTGCCACCCATCCGACAGACTGCCTCGATCTTCAAGCAACCGGTGACGGCAATTCGAAACCACAGTCAGGAACCGGGGAAGGTAAAACACGACGCCAAGCATGGCACTCAGGAGAAGCCCAAGCAGTTGTTCTGGGAGAAGCGCTTGGAGCGACTGCGTGCCTGCCACGACAATGGCGAGGAACTCGATGACATCTCACTGCCCAAAACCATACGCACTGTTGGCCCCAATGTCAATGAACAGACCGTCCTCCAATCGGTGGCCACCGCCCTGCACATGCTCAATGCCGGTGTGCACGGCCAGAGCTCGACAAAGGCTGACTTGACCAAGAATGCGATGGCATTCATGAATCCCGAACAGCCGCTAATGCATGCCGTAATCATCTCCGAGGACGATATACGAAAGCAGGAGGATCGGGTCGGTGTGGCGCGGCGAAAGCTGCAGGATGCACTCAAAACATGAGTGCCCTTGCTCACCCTCATGCATCTACATCTACCAATTCCATTGTAGACTCGTAACATCTCTATTTATCGTATTGACTCCCTACTATTCGAAATCTACTTGTAAGTCTAGTGTGTAATAAACCAAAACCAACTCCAATTCAAGGGATACTGATCTTTTATTGGAGATACATAGATTTGGTACTCTTTTCCATAACAACAAGGCCTTGGTTATTCTCTTTATTATACGTTCAGATGGATTCAAAATGCTATTTTACACAAGACAGTTTAAAAACGAATTCGAATTATAATACATATATCGAATATGTATATTAGACTGGGCCGATTTCACTGGGATCCACCATTTGGGAGAAAGTAATCTTGCGACAATTCGAAAACTTGAGACAACCTTCTTATATATAAGAGAAGGTCAAGAAGAATTGTCGTTAATAAAATAAATTATTTTCACTGCCAGATAAGATAGTTTCTGTGAATTGTCAAGATTATTTTCCGGCCAAATAAATCGACCCTATCTAATGCTCACGCTTTCTTTGTGCTTCTTCCCCTCCTTTGTATTTTAAAATATTTATATACTACATAAAAGATAAACATAAAGATGTAGCTGGAAGGCGTTGTTAGTCGAGACCCTCCTCCAGATCATCGTCTTCATAGTCTATGCCATCGTAGTCCGTCGAGGAGCGCGCTGTTAGCTGGAAGGGATGAAGCAATCGGAATTTGCAATTAACAGAGAATTTTGGTTGGCACCTTTGCGGCGCGGCACTTGTTGCGAGTCTACAAGAGGGTCTGGAGCCAAATGAAGACCTTGACCCAAAACTAACGAATAAGCTCCAGGGAGTTAGGGGTTTATATCTATATATTTTAGCCATCTGTGCCCACCTGGTTGTAAATTCCACGCCATGCTGCGAATGCTCCCATTGCTACCACTGCTCCAACGCCGGCAATGACTTTGGTGTTGAACTCCGACTCAAGGAACTTGTGCTCCGAGGGCGTAAGACTGGCATCCCCCCCACTCGGGGTCTTTGTGAGCTTGGTGGAGCTGTAGCCCTCGTTACGGAATATGTCCTTCGTGATGCGGTTGATGAAATTCACCAGGTTTTGGCAGCCCTTGATGTGGTTCTGGAGTGGATTGTTGGGCAGTGTGATCTTGAAGATGATGGCCAGGTAACTATATACAATGGCATCAAACTCGCTGTACGTGTCGCCAAAGAACCAGACTTTGCGACCGAGCTTACGGGAGAGCAGATTCACGCACTTTTTGGCATTAACAACGAGCTAGAAAATAAAGATTGCAAAATCATTAAGTCAAAGAAAAACAAAGAATGGGACAGTATAGTCTGATGATAAGTGATGAAATAGTGACAGCAAATCATCAAATGTAGTTTCTTAAGTCTGATGCAATTCTTTTTGTAAACAAAAAATGTTTCCAAATGATGAAATTGACGGAATGACTAGCAATGAAGCTTATACTCACGTAGTCTCCTTCGTGCTTGTCCATCTTGTCGTTGACATCAAAGCCAGCCATCACCTGGACCACGTCGCAGGCCTCGCGCTGGTAGGACGACGGATAGTAGAAATTGAAGGGGAATGGCGTTCTCTTGGCGTACAGGGCGCGCGTGGTTGAGTCGAAATTGTGCGGCTCGCCGTACAGGAAGTAATGGTAGTAGGCATGCAGATTGGTGAACACCCAGTTGGCGTAGGCGCTGGACAAATGCTTTTGTTTGGTGCTTAAATGCGCATCAATCGGGTAACCCTGAAGGAGTGATTGAACGAAGAGAGTCGGTACATATAGATTATACATAAATAGACCGCGCAGTTTGTTCACCCGGCATTGTTCTCGGCACTTACCTCGAGATCCAGCACGCGCTTTATTTGCCTATAGCCCGGGAACTTTTGGTTGCCGATCTGCAAGTAGGGCAGCTTCCCGGCGCCGGAGCGCAACGGATTGGAACTCGTCTGCACGTCCATCGGGCAGCGGGTGAATCGCAGGAGGCACTGTCACCGGGGCAAAGGAAGGTTCGGTTCAGTGATAGTGATAATGCGGCGTGCTGCTGCCGTGTGATGCAACGGAACTTACCAAAGCACGTAAACATTCAAAATCAATGGACGGTAGTCCCCACTCTCCTTTGTACACGTGCAGCGTGGCACCCAGTGTCATCTCCATCTTCTAATTCTCGCTCGTCTAGACTCTTGTATTTTGGTGGTTTTCAACAATGCACCTGCATGGTAGCCATAAAAATTTAAATCCAAAAATATATGTCAGCTTTCTTGCCGACTGCTAGGAGTGCTTTCTGATGACTGATAACTCGACACTTGATATATCGGCGTATCGATTGTTCGCCAGTGAAGAGCGCTGAGTTACCCTAATTTTTTCTGTAATGTTAACCAGTTTTTAAAAAGCACAATTAATCGAACATTTTCTTGACATTACCCTTTTCATTAAACCCATTTTTGCCGATTTTGTTCTTTCTGCCTGTTTAACAAAATTAGGCAAAATATTTATAATTTTAAATTTACTTATATGCTTCTTTTATCTTCTATCTATATATATATCTTTATTTTTAATATTCAAATGCCTACAAAGTTAACTTATATTGGATTAAAGGTAGGCAAAAGAGCTAAGTCACAATCTTCCCATCACTGTTATCATTGCGATATCGAAAAGTGGCCACCTCTAGCACATCTGTTTGCGAAAAAATAAATTCTTTGGTTATTCGTTGTAAATTAGTTAGCAACAATGAACCTGATAAGCGGTATAAAGCTGTACATCGATAAGATGTGCTCCGAGTCAGGGCCGGGAATGAAAATTATCCTGTTGGATAAGGAGACAGTGAGTACAGAGACCCAGCCGGGCCCCATAAGGCCTTTCCATATTGAAAAACCACATCATTTGCAGACGAGTATAATTTCGATGGCCTTTAGCCAGTCGGACATGCTGCAGCGGGAGGTGTACCTGTTCGAGCGCCTCGATTCGGGAAGATCAAACGAGCGGCTGAAGTACCTCAAGTGCATCGTCTTCATTCGGCCCACCAAGCAGAATATTCAGTTGCTGGCCAATGAGCTTCGTAATCCCAAATATAGTGCCTATTACATATGTGAGTAAGGCTAAGTCATCTGGAATAGTATGCTAAATCTTCTTATAGATTTCAGCAACATTATACCCCGCACAGACATCAAGTACTTGGCGGAATGCGACGAATCCGAATCGGTGCGGGAGGTTAAAGAACTGTATGCGGACTACCTGTGCGTCAACCCCAATTTATTCTCCCTGAACATACCGAACTGCATGGCGAACCTTAACTGGCTGCCGGACGCTTTGACACACAGCATGCAAGGCATTACAGCTGTCCTGCTGTCGCTGAAGCTGAACCCGGTGATCCGATATCGGGCCGGCTCCCAAGCCGCCCAGTTGCTGGCCAAGGTGATCTAC
Organism: Drosophila pectinifera; assembly: GCA_008042775.1. Taxonomy (NCBI): domain Eukaryota; kingdom Metazoa; phylum Arthropoda; class Insecta; order Diptera; family Drosophilidae; genus Drosophila; species Drosophila pectinifera. Next base: position 64,545 of record VNKC01000860.1, read on the forward strand.
GAACAGATCACCAAGGAATCGAGCCTATTCGACTTCCGCGCCAACATCGATGGGGCCGCCCCGCCATTGCTGCTCATTCTGGATCGAAGGGACGACCCAGTGACGCCGCTATTGCATCAATGGACCTATCAGGCAATGGTGCATGAGTTGCTGCAGATCAAGAACAACCGTGTGGACCTCTCCGACCGACCTAACGTGCCCAAGGACTTCAAGGAATTGGTTTTGTCCGGTGATCAGGATGAATTCTATGGCAACAACATGTACGCCAACTATGGTGAGATCGGATCCACAATTAAGCAGCTGATGGAGGAGTTCCAGCGCAAGGCGAACGATCACAAGAAGGTGGAGAGCATATCGGACATGAAGAACTTCATCGAGTCGTATCCGCAGTTCAAGAAGATGTCTGGCACGGTGCAAAAGCATCTGTGTGTCATCGGCGAACTTTCCGGACTGAGCAATAAGCGCAATCTGTTCGAGGTGTCCGAGCTGGAGCAGGAGATGGCTTGCAAGGCGGAGCACTCGGCCCAGTTGCAGCGAATCAAGAAGCTGATCGCTGACGAGAAGGTTTCCATCGAGGATGCCCTCAAGCTTGTAGCACTCTATGCGCTGAGGTACGAACGACACGCCAACTGCGACACATCCGGACTGCTGCAGATCATCAAGACGCGCGGTGGACGAGCTGCAGTGGTGCCCGCTCTGATCGAGTATGCTGGAACCCATGTGCGGCAGGGGGATCTCTTCAACATGGTGCGGATTACGGACGCCGTAAAGCTAACACGTAACCTGATCAAGGGCCTCAAAGGCGTGGAGAATGTCTTCACACAGCACACTCCGCTGCTAAAGGAGACCCTCGAGGATGTGTTCAAGGGTCGGGAACTGGATCCCTTGTATCCGGCCATCAATTCGGAGCTCGTGCCATTCCGAAGGCCACCGCAGGAGGTGGTGGTCTTCATTATTGGCGGTGCCACCTATGAGGAGGCATTAGCCGTACACCAGATGAACAATACCGGCTACAGGGTCATCCTGGGCGGTACCACCATCCACAATTCCCACACCTTTATCAATGAGGTTCTGGCCGCCACCAATGGCATCCAATTTAAGCATACCAAATCCATGATCAAATTTTGTTCCACTGACAATATCTAAAACGCAAAGTGACTAGCTGCAATTATATTGTTATCTATTTATTAATTACATCACTATGTTCATAATCCATTGTGCTAACACGATTCCTCTCTGATTCGGGGTCCGTAAATTAGACTAATTTTGGTTCATAAACGGTCAACTGTTATTGGAGTGCTCCAGTTATACAAAATTGTACAATACAACTGACCAGCGGTTCCGAAAACTAAAGAAAGCGTTAATCTATATCTTATTCCATGTAATATAACCATTGTAATCCATTGGAGTACTTCCCCCTTAGGGGTATTCCATGTAATTTATATCTGTAAATGTATTTATTTGCGTTGTCCTGGAGAGGATCTCAAGGCAACGACTAATGGCGAAATATATTATATAATGATATAAGTGTAACTGAATTGTTTTGTAAAAATGTCCACCCTTGTAGGGAAACAAGACCTTGGCAACTCCGTAAGCCTGGCAACCATTTAGCTTGGACTCAAACAAAAGCCTTTTCAGTGCATTAAAAATTTAAGAATCGCCATGTCCAGCACGTATTTCAACGACATCTGGCACCAGGCCCAGCATGAATGTGAATTGCTGTCCACCATCGACTATGAGAGGCAGCACCAAGATGTGGAGACGACGGTGGCCACCATGAATGCCGCGGTGGGCTCTGTGGCCGCCGATGCGGATGCCAAGGCTCTGTTGCAGTCGAGTTTGTATGAATTCTATCTCCGCTATATCTGCCTGAGCAATCGCCTCGAAGACGTTTACGACAATGTGGGTACACTTACTCCGGATAGGTGGTGGTTTCATACATTCTCTTATTTCGCACAGATGATACAGCCGCAAAAGCGTCAGTTGGTGCGCAAATTGCTGGACGCCTGTCTGGGCCGAGTGGTTGAGCTCAAGCACGATCTCGTGAACATCGATCTGATGGAGTTCAGCTACAATGATGATGTGGTGGAGCGTCTGCGCCTCACGCCAATGGAGACGGAGCTCCGGATTCCTCGCTATTTTCTCCGGGAGCGGCAGCAAGAACTGGAGTTCCGCAAGCGAACCATGCAGGAGATCCTCGTTAAGCTGGGCTGGCTGGAGGAGCATGAGCTGGAGGAGACTGTCACAACCGAGATCGAGGCGATTCGAATGCTCCAGATGCATGAAAGGGCGCGTCAGGGTCGCCTGCGAGCTCATTTCATGAAGGAGATTCGCATTCTCAAGGAGAAGGGCAAATCGGAGGAACGAAGTGAAAAGGAGCGAAGTGACTCCGGCCTCTTGGCCGCCATGAAGATCCAGAAGATGTGGCGCGGCCACACCGCTCGTCGGATTACGCGCCGCCGCAAGATGGAGGAGATGATTCTGATCGGCATGCTGCCCCCACCGCCGGCGGTGGTCAAGGAGCGGGCCGAGAAGCTAGAGAAGCTGCAGCACAACGAGAAGCGGTATCAGGCGCAATCCCTCTACGGCGAGCAATTCGAGGAACGGCAGCGAGCCGTGCAGGAGGAGATCCGGGCTAAGCACGGCGCCAGCATGAAGGAGGACATCGCCGACGAGATCCGGGCATGGGTGAAGGACTGTTACGAGAAAACGGGCAAGTTGCCTGACTTTCCGTCGGAGGATCAGGGTGGTTCCCTCCACATCTTCAGCAGACCTGGCACAGAGAGCGAGCACAGCCGATCGTCAGCTCGATCCTCCAAGGAATCGCGGAAGACCAAGGACAAGTCCAAGTCGCCGGCTCGCAGTGGCGACCTGAACGTCAACGAAAACCAGGAGGAGGAAGTGAGCTTCCAGCCGGCGCCATCTGTATGCTTGCCCGACATAAGGACGGAGATTGATCTGTAAGTTGAGGAGCAATACAGAGATTAATAATGATTCCTCTACCTCGTCACCAGCTTCAACGACACCTGGCGCGACAAGGATGAGACGGGAGTGTTGTGCCAAGCGGCCTACGAGGACATGATCTACAGTGACAAGTACCAAGAGGTGGAGCTGGAGTTTCGGCGCGCCGTCGATGACGTGATGCGGCAGGAGATCGAGCTGCTGCAGACGGCCGTCGGTAAGAAGGTGAAGAAGAGTAGCAAAAAGACGCGACGCTCCGGCAAGAAGAGCAAGAAGAAAAAGGAGAAGGATCTGACTCCGGATCGCACTACAGAGTCGCTGTACGAGGAGCTGGTCACGAATGGAATCATCCGCAAGTATCCGGAGCTCAGGCTCAAACAGTTCTTGGGCGATAAGGCGCTAACTGCGCGAAATGGCACAAATCCTTCTCCGGGTGACGTCCGTCAGATTCTCACGGAATACTGCATCCTTCCGCTTGGCTCGGAGGCTATCCATAACTGCACTCCGCTGATTCGTTCCATCCTTCTCGCTGGACCTAGGGGATCTGGAAAGAAGGCCCTGCTCCACGCCATTTGTACGGAGGTGGGAGCCGTCTTGTTCGACCTGACACCGGCTAATATTGTGGGAAAGTATCCTGGCAAATCGGGCCTAATCATGCTTATTCATTTAGTGCTCAAGGTATCAAGATTGCTCCAGCCGGCTGTCATCTACATGGGTGATGCCGAGCGGCCGTTTATGAAGAAGATACCAAAGACGGATCGGACAGACCCCAAGCGACTGAAAAAGGATCTGCCCAAGTTGATCAAGAATATTGCGCCCGAGGATCGGGTCATCTTTGTAGGAACCTCCAATCTACCCTGGGAGGCTGATCAGAAGCTGCTGCAGTCCGTCTACAATCGGTTCATCTACATTCCACGTCCTGATTATGGGGCCATGTCGCATGCCTGGAAAACATTGCTTCAGTGGGAACTTTCTGCAAATCCTATAGAGATTCCTGTCACTAGTCTCGTTCTTCTTACAGCGAATACTCTGGTGGCATATCAAATCTGGATACTAGCGCCATGGCTAAGATATCCGATGGTTACACCATTGGAGCTATCGACGCCTGTCTCAAGGAGGTGATGACCTGCAAGCGAAAGCTACAGCTACGCACCCAGCCGCTGACCAATGCCGAGCTAATCAATGTCCTTTGGTGCATAATTTGGACTACATAAGATTAAACTAAGAATAATCGCTATACTTTTATGCTTATAGCTCTCGGGATCCAGTTTATCGGGAGGAAGAAGAAGCCTTTGAGTCCTGGTGGTCCAAGACGCCTTTGGGTCGCCGTCGTCAGAGGTTTCTGGAGTTGGAAGAGGAGCGTTTGATAGAGGAACAGGCTCAGGCGGCCAAGCAGGGCAATGGTAACAAAAAGAAAGGCCTCAACTGAAGCTTAATTATAAGGTAACAAAGAGTGTAGGAATATAATGTATACTCCTTTATAAACATGCAAACATATTGCGAAGGGAAATGATAAGAAATCTAAATTATTCTTTACTTTTTACTTTAACTGTAACTTTAAGAATACAATTGCTTTTACACAATAGAGACTTTACCTTAGTTTGTAAGCGAAATCCTTTTTACCGCATTTCAAGCGGATTTCATTTACAGGCAATGGGAGGGTGTCTTGATCATCGAGAAGCTCCTGCAACTCTTTTAACTTGCTATTTAGCAGCTGCTCCTGATCGCCCACGCACCAGAGCAGACTCACATGGAACGAGGCAGGGTTGTAGAACTGCTGCAACCGATAGTCGAGCATCACCTGGTCAATGGGCTGCAAGATTGCGGACATCTTCTCTCCAAACGCAGCATCCAAGGGGGCTGAGACGAATGTCCTTGTTCTCTCGTCGTTCGTATAGATTCGAAGGCCTTGCAAGGTGGCTGTAAATCTAAGATGCAACAATTATTTACAACGCTTTAGGATCACTTATCATGGAGGACGGACGGACTTACCCCATGGAGCTATTGAGTGCCGTTTGCAATGAGCGCGAGAACTCATCTATCTGATGGTATTGGAGCACCACTGTTCGACTTAGACTGAGATGCAGGGACTCATTGGCTTGTAGTTTAACGTCTGGGTCCAAATGGGCAATGGCTTCTGCCTGGAACTCCTCCAGCTGCTCGACGCAGGCTGTTGCCGGCACATATACGTAGGTGGCCCAGTTTCCTCGCTCGTGCTTAAAAGTCCGAATGCGTCCGCCATGTAAAGTCGGATCATCAACGACGTCGTCGACGAACTCCTCGGACTTGGACTTCTTGGGGCCCAAGAGGGCGGCAGCTGTGGGCAGGGCGGGCCTTTGGCGGTTAAATGTAGAAATCAACAGGCGAAACGAATAACAACTTACCTTTTGAGACTACTTAGAATCTCTGTGGGAGCTGTCATGGAGGAACCTTCGTCTTCAGAGGCAGAGGAATTGCTGGAGCCATAGTCAACAAGCGCCATTTTGTAGATAATGGGTGAAGTTTTATTTAAAATAATAAAAAACAAACTGAAAGAATCTAAGAATTGCCGCTTTTATGTTTTATATTTATCGATAAATTAAGTCAGTTAGGGATGGGAATTTTGGGTATTTTATTTTGTATTTTTATTTTTATGTATGAAATGGCTATCGTTAATTAGATATTTTACCGTTGTAAATTTAATCTGTTTTGGGTGAGTTATGAATAATTTTATCTCTGATTTTTATTTGGTTAATTAATCTGCATACCGACTTTAACAATAAACAGAAATAAATTTTTTTTAAATTTTTGAAAAATCGACCAAAAATTTTTTACTTTAATATTTTAATATTTTATTATTTAATAATTAAGATTTTAGCGGCGATTCCGAATATGAACGGCATTTGGCTGTCATTCCATTTTTGGCCAAATTATGCTCTTCAGAAGACATCAAATGCGGATTTTTGGGTCCTTAAATCGGCATTTTTATATCCTAATTTTTGGTCAAATCATTTTTAAGGCAATATTTTTATATTATATAATTAAGATTTTAGCGGAGATTCCGAATATGAACGGTATTTGGCTGTCATTCCATTTTTGGCCAAATTATGCTCTTCACAAGACATCAAATGCGGATTTTTGGGTCCTTAAATCGGCATTTTTATATCCTAATTTTTGGTCAAATCATTTTTAAGGCAATATTTTATTATTATATAATTAAGATTTTAGCGGCGATTCCGAATATAAACGCCATTTGGCTGTCATTCAATTTTCGGCCACATTATACTCTTCACAAGACATCAAATGCGGATTTTTGGGTCCTAAAAAAAATAGAAATAACCATAACTTGGCCAAAACAGCCTTAAATTCAATTCGGAAAGCTGTTCTATGTTAGTTTTTATTTGGTTAATTATTCTGCATATCAACTTTAAAAATTTAAGAAAATAAAATTTTTGGCCATTTTTGACAATTTTAATGATGTAACCCCTTATCATTTTTTCAAAAATTGGCCAAAATTTTTTTGTTCCATATTTAAATTATTTTAATTCTAACTAATTAAGATTTTAGCGGC